>JAOXYD010008877.1:0-15255 GCA_028565735.1 Pinacopodium congolense | reverse complement strand
GTTATTTGGTGGACCAGCTTCTTCTGGAATTTATTCCACTGGGTTTCTGTAACGAATGACCAAAGTGTTTCATGTTTCGATGACCCTGCAAACAGGTGATTTCGGGGTTGCACCAGTACTGTTTTTGGGATCAATCCGGTACCGATACCGGCACGGTATTTAATACACTGTGAACGGGTGTAGGTCCAGCTCCATGCAGAAGTCTAGGTGGCTTGGTTTGTGCAGGTTCCTTAGTCCACACATGAAGTCCATGCAACAGTAAACCTTGCTGAGCAGCTCTAGACTAATAGCCAAGCGCGGGTCTAGCTTCCCAGTAGGTAGCGGCTCCAGCAGGTCTATGCACAATAGGCTCTCTAGGCAGGCTAGACCTCGCGGGCTACTCCATGTTCAAGTCCAGGAGGGCTTAGAGCTGGTCTTGGCTTGGTGTATAGTTGATCTCGACTTAGTCTTTTAGCTTCATTCTTCCCTCTTCATTCTTCTTTCATGTTTCTTTTTCTTATTTCTTCTTTATTTCTTTTTTTTCATATTATTTCAAATTTAATTTACCCTACACAATAAATAAATTAACAAATAAGGTTTAATTCTAACCCAAAATCAATAATTAAATAATAAAACATAAAATATAAATAAAAACAATAAAATGATCAAAACTTAGTCCATATTAGTACTAAATATAAATAAAACAATAATAAAGATCATGCTAAATAAAAACATACAAAATAAGTCTTAAAACACATCAATATCAACTACTATGCAGGAAACACATTCTAAATACTTAGAAATATACATACTAAAGCACAATTATCAAAGAACATCAAGTTAAGAAGCTCCACATCAAACTTTATAGTCAAAGAATGAGTAGAGAAAAATTTAGAGCAAAAATGCCAAGAGAGGAGCAAAATTAGGAAGACCAAAAATAGACCTATAGTCGTGGGTTTACCCATGATTTTAGGGTCTACCCATGATTTTGGAGCACTATGAATCACGGATAGACCCACGATTGTGAGTTTACTCATGATAACTCCCTTATGTGAATAACTTAGTTTAAGTTATTTTTGAAGAATCTTGTGCCTTTTAAATCTCCAAGCCTAAATTGAAGGAGAAAGAAGGATCCAAACTCACCCAATTGAAGATCAAAGATAGGATTTGAAGCAAGGATAATTAAAGAGTCAATGAAATCAAGACATACAATCATAAGCTTCTCTTTATCCCTTCTCCTTATGATTATTGTTATAATTTATAAAATATATTAAAATTAATTTTACCATGGTATTTAGGTTTTTATAAACTCTAGGATATATTATTCATTGTTTTCTTAATTTACCTTTGAATTTCCATATTGTGTTGGATTTATTTATGGAATCAATGTTAGGGTGTTTTTGTTGATTATTTATTGAATTATGACTCCTAATTCAATGTTTAAATGTCCAATTAATGTTTAATTTGAGGAATTGGAGATTAAATGAAGATTGGAGTAAGAAAAGAAGAAGACTGTCACATTTTAGGACCAATACGAGGGTCTAGCTAGATTCCCGTATTACTCTTAGAGACCCCTGTATTGGAGCGGTAATTTGAGACCCATATTGCCTTGAGTTAACCCGCCATATTGGAGGTCATACAGACATATCTACCTTAAATCTCCATAAGTACAGATTGGGCATGATATTCATTAATGCTATTGTCTTCTAGTGTTAAGTTGGAGTCTTTTAGAGCTAAAAGATAGAAGAAAACAACTAAGGCACGTATTCAATTAAGGAGAATCATATTTGAGTTTGAGAGAGAGGCTCTCCCTTCTCTCTTCATTATGTTCTAAGTAATTCATAGGCTTCAAACACTTGCAATTTGAGTTTTAGTGTATTTTCTAAGTTTTTGTTTGTTGGAGATTGTAGTTGAGACATATATATGAGTTTTTAAACCATTATAGGGGGTTTTCTAACTCATAATCTTTATTTATTTTCTCTATTTTCAGATTAACCAAATTTATTGTTCTTAAGCTTATATTCTTGAATGTTGTTTGATTTTTCTATAAGATTGTGTTGATTTAAAAGCTATGCTAGATTCCAGAACCTAGTTAGGAGATCAAGACACATCCAGGAGCTTTCCTTGGCTAATTTTGTAACCTCTAAACTTATTTTTACAACTTTTAAATTAGGATTTGTTAAGGCATGTTACTTAAGTTGTATATTTTGTATGTTTTGATCAAGATGTGTGGCCAAATCATTTTTATTGGTAAGGATTAGTGTATTTATGACTTAAGAGAGCTTAAAGTCATGTAAAAGGGTATAATTTTTTTTATTAAAGGTCTGAAAGTTCTGATTTTAAGCTAGCCACTTAGGATTAGAGTTAAAGATAAGCTAAGCTTGAGAAATCATCTTAGTTTATTAGAAAACTTAATAAACAACACAAATTAATTAATCAATGACCAAAATTTGATTTTTTGTGAGATTTAGAGATTTGAGACTACAAATCCAAAAATCAACTTCTTGAAATTAAAGCCTATTAAGTTGATTTAAGGAATAACCAAACTTTAAATTAAGATTAATAGAGAAAAGTCGAAGTCTTAACCACAACTTTGTTTTAGTTTTGTGAAGGAACTTTAAATTAACACTTAAAACTGTTTAAAGCTCAATTAAATCATCAATCACCAAATCCTTAGCTAATTTTCGCACTTGGTAATTAAAATTCATTTTCGAATTGTTTAAGTCGGGTTAGAGTAGTTTAGCATTTTTCAAGCTTTTAATTAAATTACTTGGAGTTTCCTAGATAATTGAGATCTAATTAACCTAGTAATTAACCATTTTCCCTATGGGATCGACATTTAGGGTTTAAAATACTCCACTTTATTACTTGTTTGATAAGTTCACTGGCCTTAGTCACGTTGGTTTTCAAGGTAGAATCATTAAAAGCATTCCAATTTTCATAATCACTCAATCAATGCACAACAATGTTTTTAGCACTATTGCTGGGGACAACGACTATAATATTTAGAAAATTAGTGTCAGTAACTCTAGGACCTGTAAAAATTATTTTTGTAATTTTTATGAATATTTGTGTGTTTATTTTCTATTTGTTTTAGTTTGTGTGATCTTGTTGTTTTTCGATTATCTTATTTTCCTTGGTTTTTTATTTACCTTTATTTAGTATTTTATTAATTCGGTATGCATACTCGAGGACACAATCCTGAGCCAATAGACTTTGATCCAGAACTTGAGTGCATATTGAGAAGGAAAAAGAAATAATCTTAAGCGACTACATCTGATCCTTTAGAGGTAGGAACACTTAGTGATATAGAATCAGAACCTATAGAGATGGATCTTTAAAAGCATGTAGTTGTAGGACCTCAAACAGAAAATAGGGAACTAACCATGATGGACTTAGCATTGGGAAGTAGAGGTAGACCTGTGACTAGCATTGTTCGGCCAAAAATCACTACAAATAATTTTAAAATCCCATTAGTATCATCTCTATGGTTAGGTCCTCATAATTTGGAGGTTCAACTTTAGAAGATCCTAATGAACATTTGTAGAATTTCCTTGATATTTGTGATCTTTTTAAAAGAAATAGAGTTTTTGATGATGTAATTAGGCTACGGGTTTTTCCCTTTTCTCTTAGAGATAAGGTGAAAGCCTGGTTATCAGCACTTCAATTTGGTTTTATTACTACATGGGATGAGTTAACGAAGTTTTTCTTAGGTAAATTCTTTCCCCCTACTAAGATAGCGATGATGAAGCCTGAGATCAACTTGTTTATGCAGTATAAAAATGAAAGTCTATATGAGGCATGGGAAAGATTTACATAGATGCTTGCTAAGTGTCATAGTCATGGATTCAATACGTGGCAGCAAGTATATATCTTCTACACTGGATTGACGCCTTCGATTTATAGTAACATTGATCCTATGGCTGGATGTAATTTCATATGAAAGACTACGACTGAAGCCAACTATCTCATTAATGAAATGATTACAAATAGTTTTTAGTACAATTATGAACGCCACCCAAGAAAACTATATGATATTTATGCAATTAATGACACAGTAGCTCTTACAGCTCAAATGGAAGTACTGAATAAGAATTTGGATAGTCTAATGAGCTGGTAGTAGTTCTTATAAAGTTAAATGTGAAAGTTATGGTAGTATCTCCCATACATCAGTAGAGTGTAAAGAAGGCAGTCCTTTTTCCCAATAACCAGAATAAGCTTAATATGATGGAAATTTTAATAGGCTAAGAGAAAACCTTTCTCAAACACTTATAATCTTGGTTGGAGGAACTATCAAAACTTTTCATGGAGCAATAATTAGAACTACTAGCATTCACCACAAAAGTTTAAGCCAATGTTTAAAAACCACCACCATATGGCTTTAGAGGCAACCAAATTCAAAGAGAGTCACATAGTTTTGAAGAAACAATTTTGAAATATATTCAATCTAATGAGTCTTGAATGAAAAATAATGAGGTGTTAATTAAGAATTTGGAGACTCAAGTTAGAAAAATTGTACAACCTTTATAGAAGAAGCTACTTGGTAAGCTTCCAAGTACCACTGCAGCCAATCCTAGAGAGCATTCTAAGGCGATTATCTTAACAAGTGGAAAAGAGGTTGAGAATGAAGGGAAGAAGGTAAAAGAACAAGGAAAGTAAGTATTAGTGGAGAGTGAAGAACAAGAGATAATAAGAGTTAGAGGTAGAAAAGAAAAAGAGTCAATGATAGAAGAGAGAGAGAGAGAGAGAGAGAGAGAGAGAGAGCTGAAGATGATAAAAGGAAGAAGGACATGGCATAAGCGAGAGAGTTAAAGAAGAAGAGAAGAAGAAAGAAAAGGAAGAAGAGGGTGAAACTTTAGAGAAGTCACCTAGGTTATTTACTGATGTACATGTGTAATCATATAAGCCCGATATACCATACCCTCAAAGTTTGAAAATTATGCACGTTGATAAGCAATTTGGGAAACTCTTAGGGGTGTTTAAAAACCTTTATATCAATATCCCATTTGTTGATGCAATTGCTTAAATGACTTCATATGCTAAATTTTTAAAGGAAATCCTGTCCAAGAAGAGAAAATTGGAGGAGTATGAAATTTTAAAGCTGAGTGAAGAGTGTTCTGATATCTTGTTAAAGAAGTTACCTCTAAACCTTAAGGATTATGGTAGTTTCGCCATTCCTTGTATAATTGGTAACTTATATATATATAGGGCTCTGATGGATTTTAGAGTAAGTATTAATGTAATGCCTTTATTTATTTTCATGAAACTAGGATTAGAAGAACCTAAACCAACGACAGTCTCATTACAATTAGCTGATCAATCGATAACCTATACAAGAGGGATCATCGAGGATGTTTTGGTGAAAGTTGATAAATTTATTTTTCATGTTGATTTCTTTGTCTTGAATATGGAAGGATACTTGGGAAGACCATTCATAGTGATTTCCAGGGCACTAATAAATGTACATGGAGGAAGGCTCATTCTTAGACTTCAAGATGAAGCTATTAACTTTAATATTTTTTGAGTGATGACGCATACCTCCACCTTAGATTCATGTAAGTTCATTAGATTTAATTATATTCAAGATGATCCGTTACTATATCTGTGTTTAGATCCTCTGTAAAAATATTGATTCATTCATGTTCTGAGGAAGTAGAGAAAGAGGAAGTCAAAGAAGTATTGGAGGAATTAGATGTTGCAAAGGAAACCTCTAATTGGATTCAATCTAAAAGGTTTAAGTCTTTAGAAAGGACAATTCATTCTCTTCCAAGGCCATCAATTTAGGAGCCTTTAACTCTTGAATTGAAGCCTCTTCCTTTCAATTTGAAGTATGCCTTTTTGCGACCTCTATCGTAATTGCTTGTGATTGTATGATCATCATTAAGTGATACGATAAAGGAGAGATTGTTGAGAATGCTTAGAAAGCATCAAAATGCTATAGGTTGGACCTTAGCTGATATTAAAGGCTTAAGTCCGATTTGTACTCATAGAATATTCATGGAAGAAAGATTTGGTTAAGAATGAAGTAGTTAAACTCCTAGATGTCGGTATTAAGGAAGTGGTTAAGAATAAAGTAGTTAAACTCCTGGATGCTGGTATTATCTTTCTAATTTCTGACTCTACGTGGGTTAGTCTAGTTCAGGTAGTACTAAAGAAAGGAGGAACTATTGTAATAAAGCATGAACAAGATGAACTCATTTTCATAAGGAAAGTAACTAGATGGAATATGTGGATTGATTATCGCAAGTTGAATGATGCCACACGATAGGATTGTTTTCCTTTACCCTTCATAGATCAAGGAATTGAGAGATTGGCTAGGCATAGTTTTCATTGTGCTTTAGATAGATATAGTGGATACTTATAAATTTCTGCTGCTCCTAAAGATCAAGAAAAGACAACATTCACTTTTCCCTATGAAACCTTTGCATAAAGATGCATGCCTTTTGGCGTATGTAATGCTTATGCCACTTTCCAATGATGTATGATACAATATTTGTAGACATAATTAAAACTTGCATTGAAGTGTTCATAGATGACTTTTCAGTATTTAGAACATTATTCGATGCGTGTTTAGAAATTTAGATAAAGGTTTGAGATGATGTGAGGATACTAACTTAGTCTTAAATTGGGAAAAACGCCATTTTATGGTGAAAGAGTGCATAGTTTTAGGTCATAAGATCTCTAGTAAGAGAATTGAAGTAGATCCATCAAAAGTAGAAGTTATTGCTCAACTTCTACCACCAAATTCAGTTAGAACAATTCACAGTTTTCTTAGACATGTTGGATTCTACAGGTGTTTCGTTAAGGACTTCTCAAAGATATCAAAACCCCTACTGAGCCATTAATCAAGGACGTTATCTTTAACTTTGATGAAAAGTGTATACGTTCTTTTGAATTGTTGAAGGAGAAGCTCACTAGTACACCTATTTTGATATCACCTAATTGGTCTCTTCCATTTGAATTAATGTATGATACAAGTGACTTTACAGTTGATGCAACACTTAGGCAAAGGAAAGGAAAAAATTTCCATCCAATTTATTATACAAGTTGCACTCGGAATGATGCTTAAAGGAATTACACCACTATTGAGGAGGAAATGTTAGCTATGATGTTTGCTTTCGACAAGTGTCAGTCCCATTTGGTGCTTTCAAAGGTTATATCTAGTTTATACGGACCAGTTTTCTCTGAAGTATCTAATGAACAAATTGGATATGAAGTCACGTTTGATTTGATGGATTCCTTTACAAGAGTTCGATAGCAAAATTAGAGGCAAGAAAGGAAGAGAAATTTTGTGGCTAATCATTTATCTCATTGAGATGAAATTGTAATAGAACTAGAAGAATACCCAGACATCCTAGAGGTTTTTCTTAAAGAACGTTTGGTAGCCATGCTTATCTTACCTTGGTATATGGATATAGTGAATTATTTGGCTGGTAATGTTATACCTCTTGACTTCTCATACCAACAGAAGAAGAAATTATTTTCTGAAGTTAAGAGATACCTTTGGTATAAACCTTTTATTTACTAGATATGCATTGATCGAATAACAAAGAGATGTATTCCTGCTAAAGAAGTGCCTTCCATTTTAAGTCATGTCATTCAAGAGAGACAGGAGGACACTTTGGACCTACTAGGATTTCACATCAAGTGTTCGAGTTCAGTTTATACTGGCTAGATTTATTCAAGGATGCATTTCAATATGTTAAGTCTTATGATAATTGCCAAAGAGACAGAAATATCTCTTTGAGACATGAGATGCTACTAAATAACATTTTAGTTTATGAAATTTTTGATGTTTGGGGTATTGAATTTATGGGACCTTTCCCTTTGTCATACTCTAATCAATACATCTTAGTGGATATGGAATATGTAAGTAATGAAGTAGTAGCGCTTCCCACTAATGATGTAAGAGCTGTAGTTTGGTTTTTAAAAAATAATATTTTCACTCGATTTGGAACACTTAGAGCCATTACAAGTTATGGAGGAAAACAGTTTTTGCAAAAAATAATTTGATTCCCTCCTTTCCAAGTATGGTGTTACCCATAAAATTACTAGACCTTATCATCCTCAGACTAGTGGTTAAGTTGAAATTTCAAATCAAGAAATCAAGAGAATTTTGGAAAAGACCATTAGCTCATTAATAAAGGATTGGTCACTAAAGTTAGATGATACTCTGTGGGCTTATCGAACTGCATATAAAACCCCCATTGGAATGTCTCCATATAAGTTGGTAAATGGAAAGACTTGTCATTTACCTATTGAGTTAGAACATCATGCCTATTGGGCTATTAATTTTATTAATTTTGACTCAAAGAAAGTTCGAGAAGAAAGGCTTTTACAATTGAATGAGTTGGATCAATTTCACCTTGATGCTTATGAAAACTTAAAATTGTATGAGTCAAGAGACGGCACGATAAGCATATCATTCAAAGAGAATTAAAGGTGGGTAATAAGGTTTTGGTCTATAATTCAAGATTTAAGTTATTTCTAGGAAAACTGAGATCAAGATGGATAGGACCATATGATGTGACCAAATTTTATCCATTTGGAACAATTTAAGTCACTAGTGGTCACTTAACATTCAAAGTAAATAGGTAAAGAGCAAAGTTGTATGTGCCTAGTAAAGTTGAGGAGTTTGCTGAGACTCTTTTACTTTTAAATCCTTATTGACTAGGAATTATCATCTTTAAATAGTTAATTGTGTGTGTATTTGTTTTATTTTGTGAGTTAGGACATTAGATTAAGGTGTTGAAGCCTTTTAGTTTGTTTGAATTAGGTTAAGTGTGATTTCCCTAATATTTCCTTAATTTTTTGTGTGTTTAATTTGATTTTTGAGTGTTTTTAATTATAATTCTAAGAAAAATTGATGAAAAATTTATTGAATTTGATTAGGACTAAGTTTAGGAAGAGTTTTGATGAAAAATAAGATTGAAAATCAATAGAAATTGAGTGAACAGACCCAATACATGGGGTTAACACAAACCCACTTATTAGTCTGTTGACTCCCATATGAGTACTGTGTTCTAGGACTAATACGGCGAGCTCAGCTTATCATATTGCTCCCCAACTCACCGTATTCCTTCAAAAACGTAGTGTTGCTGTGTTCCTATTCAAATATGCAGAAAACCTTTCCCTCTCCCTAAGCCACTAAGCACTCCTTTTCTCTTAAAATCCTTGGTTCTTGCTTGTTTTTGCACCAAATTGAGTGTTCTTTTATGTCATTGTATCGAAAATTTCATCCTTTATCCATTTCTAACATTAAAAAACTAAAAAACTCAAATAATCGCCTTAAAAATCTAGAAAATAGTATGGATTCACTATTCATATAAGAGGTATGTTTATCCACGTTTCTTGAGTTTTAGGCCTCTATTCCATTAGATTTTGGTATCATTGTGTTAAAAATTCAATAAGCTTTTAGTTGATACCGAGTTTGTTGCATTTCATTAATTTCTAATTTTAAGATATTTTCAAATGAATTAAATATTAATCAAATTCGCCTACAAGGCTTTGTGAATTTCTTGATGTCATTTGACTTATTTTGGTCCTTTATCAAATAGTTTTCAATCAAAATGTTGCCTATGATTGCTTTCAGACAACCTTCGAGGAAAAGACCGGCTTTCAATCAAGCTCAATTGACAATGTCTGAAAATTTGGATTGGTTGGTCTCTCACTTCAATAATAAATTTGTTTATGAGCACTCTATTCATCTAGACTTAGAGGCCTATTTCAATATTTCAAGTGCTTTTTGTGTGTTGGGCTGGGAGCCTATTATTACCTTTATGGGGCCTATTTATCAAGATTTTGTTCATGAATTGTTTGCGAACATTGAAGTAAAGGATGAGGCGAATATGATAGAAATCCACGATTTCGTTCGAGATACCCCTATTCATTTGACTCATGCTTTTCTTGTTGGATTTCTAAATGTGCCAGATGAAGGGAATGTTTGTGTTAGGGCGTGTGATTCATTTCATGGAGATTTTGTGGGTTCAAATCTCAATTTTTCAGTTGCTAATGCTATTACTTCCTTAGGATTAGTTAGGGAAAATGATCATGCTTATTCTGTTACACCATTAGGAGTAAGGGAGTACATTATTGTTACTATTTTGAATTTCAATGTGGTCCCTAGGATAAGTGGTTTGAGTGAGGTTAGGCTTAGTGATGCCTACATTCTCTATAAGATGCTTTATGGGTTAGGATCCATTCCCAGGATTCCATTGGTTGGCTTTATTATCACTCCCATCCGGGAAGTGGTTATGATGCAAAAACTAGAAAGACTTTCTGTTTTCCAATTTTATTGAGTAGGATCATTCAAGCAATAAGAGATGATGTTGATTATGAGGTTTTAGTGGATAAGCACCATTATACTTAGTTCAATGTCAGCACCCTCAAGTTATGGAAGTTTGCTCAAGTACAAGGAGTATAGTGTTGCTTAGCAGAGGAGGAGCAACTTGAGGCTCCACCAACTTCTAATGCTCTTGATATACTATAGGAGGAGATGGGTGAGGCTTCATTTGAGGCTATACAAAGTGTGCATCCACCTCATCGATCTTCACTTGCCATAGAACCTCCACTGCCTATAGACATCCTACAGCAGGACCTTATGACTATCTTATTGAGGAAGGAGTCTCGACTTTCTTCTAAGATCTCTAATTTACGTGGTGCGATGGATGCTCGTTTTGATGAGTTCGTAATTCGTATGGATGGCATAGACTATTGCTTTCGTTAGATTGTTCCCACATGTTTTAGGATTTTTGCTTTTATTGTTTTGCTTCATTATGTTTCCCCTTTAGTTTAGTAGTATAGGTTTCTATTTCATAGTATAGGTTGTTAATTTAGATCCAATTTACATATTTTGATGTATTTTTTATCCTTGATATATTTCGATTCCTTATTATATGATTGGAGCATTCTTTTGTTATTCTTTGTGTTTGATTTTTTTTTATGCTTTCAGTTCTTGCATATCAAATCGCCAAATCATTACACGCATATACAACGGATGTATTGCTTTCCCTACTTTCTTACTTTATGAATTTCTTTTCATTTATAAACATTGAGGACAACGTTTCATTTAAGTCTAGGGGAGAGAATTTATTATTTACAAATTTTAGGGAATTTTTATATACTTTAGTCTTTGGTTATACACTTTCGTATTGTGAGTCTAAAGGTTATTTTAATTTATCATCAATTTCATCATTTCATATTGTGAGTCCAAAGGTTATTTTAATTTATCATCAGTTTCATCATTTTGTATTGTGAGTTTAAAGGTTATTTTAATTTATCATCAATTTCATCATTTCGTATTGTGAGTCTAAAGATTATTTTAATTTATCACTAATTTCATCACAGACTATAAATTGTGAATTTTTTTTGATTTTGATACTTATTATTGCTTATGTTTTCTCTTAAATTTAATTATTTTGCCAATTGGAAATTTTATATGATTAATTTGATATATTGAGGACGAATACCTTTAACTCATTTCATAATTTGGATAAAGGATACCTAATGATTAGAAGGATATTCCACTTGTAAAACGTAATGTATTGAGTAATTTTGTAACTTCTCTAAAAAAACTTTTATCATTTGAAGAAAAATGAAAAAGAACTGAAATTAACCCTATAAAAAAAGATTGAAAAAGAATGAAATAAATTCCTTAGATAATTTTGTAACCTCTAAACTTATTTTTATAGCTTTTAAATTCAGATTTACGAAGGCATGTTGCTTAAGTTATATATTTTACATGTTTTAATTAAGATGTGTAGCTAAATCATTTTTATTGCTAGGAGTTGATGTATTTATGATTCAAGAGAGCTTAAAAGCATGTAAAAGAGTATAATTTTTTGTTAATTAAGGGTTTTAAAGTTCTAATTTTAAGCTGACCACTTAGGATTAGGCTTAAAGAAAAGTAAGCTTAAAAAATCATCTTAATTTAATGGAAAACTTAATAAACAACACAAATTAATAAATGAATGAACAAACTTTGATTTTTTTAAGTTAGAGATTTGGGACTGCAAATTCAGAAATCAAATTCTTGAAATTAAGATTAATAGAGAAAAGGAAAAGTCTTAACCATAGCTTTGTTTTGATTTTGTGAAGGAACTTTAAATCTACCCTTAAAATTGTTTAAAGCTCAATTAAATCATCAATCAACAAATCTTTAGCTAATTTTCATACTTGGTAATTTTCAAAATTTTTTTAAAGCAATTAAAAATTATTTTCGAAGTGTGTAAGCTGAGTTGGAGTAATTTAGCAATTTTCAAGCTTTTAATAAAATTATATTTTCTGAGATAATTTTGATCTAATTAACCTAGTAATTAATCGTTTCCCCTATGGGATCAGCATTTAGGGTTTAAAATACTAAACTTGATTACTTGTTCGATATGTACACTTGCTTTAATCACGTTAGTTTTCAAAATAAAATCGTTAAAAGCATTATAATTTTCATAATTAGTCAACCAACACACAATAATCAATAATGTTGGCTTATGATTATTATTTGAATATAATCTTCGATTCCAATTATATGATTTCGTGTGTTTAGATTGAAAAATCGAATGTATGCTTTAAATCAATCTATAAACAATGGCTCTTGCATGGAGACTTAAACATAGACTTATATAAGAAATTCGAATTATGTGTGAGCTTAGTTGAGATAATGAGTTTCATATACTGTATTAATGAATTTAAATGATAGATTGAGATAGAGAGAAAGTTCACCTAATTTATCAACTTGAATAGAATGGCATAACTCAAGATGGAGTGTGATTTATCGTAGGGAATCTTTGATCTATCAAAATATAAAAAACATGTTGAATCAAGGTTAAATAATGAATACGATTGTATTATAGAGGGATTAATTACCTATATCCTAACTTCATAGTTGTTGCAAATTCTTATGAGTTGTCTTCGGAGTTTACTTTTATTTTTTTTTCAATTTTCTTCAATCAATTAAACAATCATTCATCTATTGAGTAGGTTAGATAATAGAGATAGGAATCCATTGATAGTTACAGTCCTTAGGGATCGACAACTTGGTCTCATGTAGGCTCTACTACTAAGTGATAGATCAACTTGGCTTATTACATGTTGTGGTATTGTTTAGTTGAGATTCTTGATTTATTTTTATTTAAAACTAAGCACTTATACATGATATCACCTCATATGTCTTTATTTAAAGTAATACATAAAAGCATGATGCTTTCTTTTAGATCGTGACTTAGAAGATGATGTAACTTGTTTATTTGATGAACTAGGTGTATGTTCATGATTCAAATCATTTCCTTTTACGGAAGTTATTTTACCATTTAATGACATACTCCTATGAGTAAATCCTAAATGTCTCCTATCATTTGGTACCTTTAGTTCTCCTAACTTTCCTTTTAAATTCACACTCCATTAAGTGAATTTTGATAATGACTCTTTAGGTTCATTAATGTTCTTCTTCAATGCCTCATTCTCATGTATCAATTCATACTCATTATTATTAAAAATCAAACTCTTAGAGCTTAACATATAATGCATTCTTCAATTTCTCATTCTTTATCATGTAAACATTAAAAAGTTTTAATGTCGTTCCATGTTTGGAAGAAAGTTTCTTCCTTTGCAAAGTCATCATCTTTAAACATAATCATTATCATCATTATTTGAATATTTTGAGTAAGAAAGCACCTCATCATACTCATTTGCCATAGGGCACATGTTTCCCACAATTATTTATCAATTCTTCACTTTTACATATGAAGGTGTCCTCACTATCCATCTCCTCATCTTCAAAGGCCTAGGACAATAAACATCTTCTTTTTAGAGCCACTTGCTCTTCATTTGATTCATTTATCCTCATCTCACAAGTAAGGAGTAACCCAAACAATTCTTCTAATGGAAAGGTGGTCTTTGGCATCCTATATAACTGTTGCCTTTGCATCCTATGATCTTGAAAGAGACCACCAAATCAACATTAATATAGGTCATACCTAATCGTTTAAGAGAATTGACAATATACATAAATTACGTATACATACTAGAAACTAATTCATTAGATTCCACATGAGACAATTGAAATTGATGTATAAGCATGCTCTTTTTATTGTCCTTAACTTGATTTGTGCCTTTATGTGTGACTTTTAAAGTTTTCCAAATATCATAAGTTGATTTACGCATGGATACCTTATTAAACTTATTTCTACTTAACGCACAAAGAAAAATATATATAGTTTTTCTATCTAAAAGAAACTAATTTTTTATAGTAAGTATCTCATTCTTATTTTCCTTTAGCTACTTTTTTCTACATCTACAACTTTCATAGGAATATATAGGCTACTTTTTTTATAACTCCTTATTAATAAAAAGAAATGTTTCATCATAATTTTCCAATTTATGTAATTGTTACCATTAAATAAAGGGGGTTTATATATTTGTACCATGGCGATCTATTTAGTATTTTTTTAGAAATAAATGTAATATGTGAGTACTAAACCTAATGCTACTTGTTAGCTCTATATGGCACCTAAGAGGTACGGGTGAATTTGTTATTTAGAATTTTTTAAAACCTATAACTAATTTTTAACTTATAATGATCTTAACCATAATTCAACTATGATTACATTGATCATGATGATGCCAAATTATATTAGTGTGATTCAAATTTGAGTAAATGAACTATTCATAATGACATGTAAATAAAAATAGTGAAAGAAAGAGGATGCACAAATTTATTTTATAGTGATTTAACAAAAACTGTTTGCCCATATATACTCTCCAAGTCATATTTAAAACTACTACTAATAATTAATCTTCTTCGAGGGTAAAGAGGAACCCTATACAATCTTCTTCAATAGGTGTGATGAGCTAGTCGCAAGCTATCAAATAATAAATTCCTAACTACTTAAACTATGTAGTAATAGTGAGCTAGGGTCGAACCACAGAGAGCTGGAATGTAAATTTTATTTCAATTGTTGTAATAAAGAGAAAACAAAACACCCTAAATAGATGAAAGCAAGATAAACAAAGATGCAAAAGAGTCAAACAAAGAGACAAACACTAAAAAAATTTAGAAAAGATGAATAACAATAGCAAAGAAGTGGGTTAGAGATATCTTTAGGATATCGGGATGACCACTGATCCTAGAATCTTAATGATAGGTACTCAAGTCATATTGATAGCCTATAGGCTCGAATAAGCTCTCAAGCCCTTAGTGCCTTTGAATTAGACAATTCTAACAAGCTCTAGAAATGCCCCTATCCCCATCTATAACCTAGAACAAGCTCTCTAGATTTAATA
>JAOXYD010008867.1:0-15255 GCA_028565735.1 Pinacopodium congolense | reverse complement strand
AATCTGAAACTCGAAATCTAAGTGTTTGAAGCCTAAGTGTTCAAAGAAAAAGATGAAGAGAGAAGCTAGAGCTTCTCTCTCTATAATGATCTGATTCCTCACTCCTTGATCAGAATTATCATGTAGTCTTGGATCTATGCAGGCTCTGGGAGACCACCCTCACATTCTAAGAGACAAAGGGCATAATGGAGGTCACGCCATGTTTGAAATCTAGAGAATGTGGGGCTGACATTACTGATCTGGATCACAACGGCACCCTATATGCCTACAACGGCACCATCACAAGGTGCTGTTGTAGCCTGACTTCTAGACAGTAATAATGGCCCATGTTCTTCAATAACAGTACCCTCACCAGGGGGCCGTTTATGGTCAGCAAAAAGGGTATTTCTTGATGTTTTTGCTCCAATCTTGGTCATTAAGCTCCAATATGCAAATCAAACATTATGGGGCATCAATTAAATATTTAATCACTAAATTAGGGGTCATAATTCAACAAATTAACCATAAAAATCATATCAATTTGACTCCTATCAACTACCTTGAGCCAATCTAGCATTCATGTGTAACCTATGAGCAGTTTTCTCAATCTCAGTGTCAAATAGTAAACTCTCAAGCTTTTGAGTATGAGTGTGCATAAGTAAGATAAAACAAACTAAAAGAAAGAAATCAAAGCACTAAAAATAGGAAATAAAATACGCCAAAAGAAAAATAATCAAATAATAAACTGAACTAGATAAGTAAAAAAACAAAAAATAAATAAATATGAGAAAATCAACACTGTTGAAACCTAATATGTGACAAATAGGTCCCCAAAAATGGCACTAAAAAATTATTTCAATCTATCTAGAAGAAAAATAAATTCAATTTTAACTTAGACCAGATCAAAGCCAAGTATGCCTTATTAACAAGTACTATAAAAATGGGGTAAACTGAGCATTGTACCCAATGGAACAAAGTGAAAAAATATCAAATTAAACAATTCATGATTACTCAGATAACCAAAGTTTGATTGATTTGAAAAAGAATTAAAATGAGTGAATAAAGAAATATGCAAAATGGGAACTATGAGTGAAATGTGAGACCACTGTACCAAAGGACAAATTTTGGATAAGGTTTTGAATTTCGATGGGTTAATCCCTTAAAATTAACGGTGGTGATCGATTTATGATTTACTTCACTTAAACAAGATATAAACAATGTTTATGGAAACGACTTTTCTCTTTTAATCTCAAAATAATTTTTTAATTAAAAAATAATTTAGAATAAAAGAAATTAATCACAAGAAGCCTATAATGAAGTTTATTAATTCATGGAATCCTCCAACAAGATACTAAATTTGGTTTACTTTTAAGTTCAAGTATGTTATCTAATTAAAAAAATTTTTAATTAATCTCCAGTGGTTATGGAATTCAATTACTCAAGTTTCTACTCTAGGTGATCAAGCTAAATTAGACAAAACACGCATTCAATTAGGACAAAAATCAATCAATCACATTATGTCATAGCTCAATCATTTTCCTAACCTTAGTCAAAAACAAATTGTTCACATATATTCATCAATGGAACAAAATTTAAGGTCATAATAAATGTTTCCATTAAACGAAATCACAAAACAGAATCAATACAAGTGCTAAAGTGAAAATTACAAAAGTTCAACAAGAAGATGGACACTCTCTAAAGATTTTTGCACCAAATCACCACTTGAAATCTCCCAAAAACATAGATTAATTAATGAAAACAACATGGGCAGAAAATAAGACAAAAACCTAGCTATAATGATGTAATTTGAGAATCTAACTTAAAAGCTATGTAAAAGTGACATAAAAAGGACTATTTATACTCCCATAAGTGACTATCATGTTTAGGAATGATTAGGGTTTAATTTGGTAAAGTTTACCACTTAAACTCATAAAAAAGACGCTTAACAATGACCTAAATAATGGTTAAGTTTATGCTAAACAGTGTCGTTGATGTACCACCGTTTACGTCTAGAATAAGACCTAAAGGGTAGTTCATCAAAGAGTTAAAAGAATCTATTTAAGTGCCCAATAACCACTATTTAACTCTTTGATCTGCACTTCCCTTATTTCTTTTTGCTCCAATTATCTCTTAATTCCACCAATTTGCTCTAAAATCATTATGCACCTTAAATTAGGAAGAGTAGTTCTCAATTATTGTGGTTTATTAAAAGGAGTAAGAAAAAAAACATAATAAATCATGCATTAAAACTAATATAATTGACCCATTAACAGAATCTTGGAGCTTAAACAGAGTATATGATAAATAAGTAGAAAAAAGAAACTCAAACTTGAAGATTAAGATAGTAATTTTAATATGTTTCATATTGTAATTTTTTATGTAGTCTTACTTGATTTTCTCATAATATTTTAAGCTTTATTTATACATATTCATCATACTTAATGTTTACACACATGGGTTGTATAATCAAGAGGAATTATGTGGGGAATGGTTTTCAAATAATCTTACTAATACATAATTTTTAGGATTTTATAATGATTGTGTGTGTTAAAAAATAGTTTAAAAGTGTTAGGAATGGTTTTCAAATCAAGAGGAATTATGTGGGGAATGAATGTTTATGTTAAATAATATTGTAAAAGTGTTGGGAATTGTTTTGGAGTAATTTGGTTGTGTTAAAGTATGTTAAGTTGCATTAAAAACTAGTCTCTATAAGGATGGTAGGCTAGTCACTGGTTGACCTATGAATTCAATTGCTCGACCAGTGTGTATAGACTGGTTAAACTATAGTAGCGATAATCATGTACGATAATTAAAAAAAATGGTAAAATGAATCAATTAATATACCAATAACTAAAAAAGACTAGTTGGTTGAATTTCATATATAAATATTTGTTTGTAATGTTGTTTATGCATCATTAAGTGAGAAGTGTATTAAGAAGTGTGCAAAGCATCAAATTGAATATGTTTAGTATTTTGGTGATTATTTGTTGGTTTTGGTAAAAAATTTATGTACATCAAGTAAAAATTATTTTTAAGTATATTTTCAAAGAATTGTTCGTTTCAAATTTTAAAAGTTGTAAAAGTTACTTTGGAGATTTTGAAAAAGGAAAAATTTTTTGTACAAGTTACATTGTCGATAGTAAAATTCCTAACAAGGTATTTTGTACTAGACATAGATATGGAGTTAGACATTAAACAATTATAAATTGATTTGTGTCCTTATATCCCTATTTCTTTTACTTTCAAATTTATTTTATCATATATTATTTAAATTTTTTTAATGTTCAACGTAAATTTTAGAGGGATTTTCTAATTAGATATAATTGGCTTAGAAACTTTTGAAGAACCTAATTCCTAAGATTTGTTGGAGGTTTATTCTTGTCATGAATTCGGTTAGCCTTGGATTCAATTTTAATTTTCACAATGGTAACTTAGATACTTTTTTTAAACCAATTATAATAGCAATGGCTTTATATTAGAAGACTTTTTGGTATTAGATTTTATTTATTAGACAAGTAATCATTTTAATTACAGACCTAACCCTTTCCTATGCTGGTAGGCTTCAGTTGATAAACTCTGTTCTTTCTACTTTCAAAGTCTATTGGTCCATTCACTTCTGTCTTCCTTCTTCTGTTCTAAAGGATATTGAAACTAAGCTTAGGAATTTTTTGTGCATGGATGCTATAAATTCAAATCACTGTGTTAAAGTTAAAAGGAGGGATATTTGTGAACCTAAGAAAGAGGGTGGTTTAGGAATCAAGCATTTACCTACCTGGAATAATGTCTTATTAGGCAAACACATCTGGTTTTTGTTTAATGACCCTGAGGCCTTATGGGTTAAATAGGTGGATACCCTTATTCTTACTCATTAAAATTTATGGACAGCAAAACGAAATTATAACAACTCTTGGGGTTGGAGAAAATTATTACAAGTTAAGGACCTCATTAGAAACCAATTCAAATTCAGGATAGGAAATGGGATTACTACTCTTTTATGGCAGGATCTTTGGCATCCAAGTGATATCCTCTTGGAGCTCACTACTCTAATAATGATTAATGTCTCCAACTTACACATTAATGCAAAAGTCTTTGACATTATCAAAGACAACTCCTTGAGTTGGGGAGAAGTTTCAATTGAAGCAATCCAGAATCCTGCCCCCCTCTCTTACCAGCCATTGTGTTCCTAAAAAGATAGAATGCAATGGCTAGCAAGCCATATGAAAGCCAATATAAATTCCTCTCCCTATAAACTTCTAAGAGCCCCAAATACTCATGTTCCTTGGCACAAACTGGTTTGGCATAAGACAAATAACCCGAGAAGCTCCTTTATTCTTTAGCTAGCTTTTCTAAATAAATTGCAAACGAGAGATAAACTTTTATTTTCACACTTCCATAATTTCTAATCCTTTTTTTTTGTAGAAAAAAAAATCAAATCACTTGTTCTTTGAATGTTTATATTAAAAAAATAGTTTGGTTAAATACTTTAAACCATTTCCATAATTCTTTTCCAAATTTTTAAAACCTTCTAGCCATCCTTCATTGGTTTAGTCACCTTCCAAATCACAGGCTCATTGGCATTAACCTTTTGATAAATATTCTTACCACTATTTTCTATATCCTTTGGCGTGAACGAAACAACCAAACTTTCAAAGATGTAGCCTTAGATGATGGGAGCATTTCCACAAAAGCGGTTCTTCACTATATGGAAATTTTGAGTGCTTAAACACTAATGAGAGGCAAATTTTCAGTTTAGTTTTTTTTTTCTTTGTTTCTTACTTTTGTTTTATAGGTTTAGTTTCCCATTCAGATTATCTCAGCAAAGGAAAATAGGCTATGGCTCCTAGAAGGATGAAAGTCCATGGAGGACCCAATAGATCATTTTAGGAGGATGGTCAAGGTTCCCTTCCAGGTAATAAAGAAGGAGCTGCTCACCCCCAATGTGTCACCTACTATAATAGGAGGCGCAAGGTAGCTAAGAGAACAACTCTAATAATCCATCCAAGATCTAAAAAGTCTTACTCTGATGGTTTCTTCATTAGAACCTACAATTCCTGGGTTCAATAATAAACCTAGATTCCTTGAATGTATAGAAGACCTCATTAACTTCCATAGTTTTGCTTAACCCAAGTTGATTCCTTACAAAGCTTACTAGAGGATATAGGTCAGAATCTTCAGTCAACTTCCCACACAAAGTGAACACTAAGAGATCCTCTTAGTAGGGAAGCTTTGTGGCAGATTGTTACTTTTGGATGTTTGGAGTTTATACTTTTGGCTCTCTGTCGTGATCTTAGTTTGCTGTTCTGCACCACTTTTGTTGTTGGTTTTTTATCTTTGGCAGGTTTTTTCCAATGTGTTTTTTTTTTTTTTTGATCTGGCTAACTAGCCTAAATTTTTAGTAGTAGTTTCTCTTTCTACCAGTTTTGTTTTTGTCTTGGTAGGTTTGGATGTCTCATTTTTTTGGTAGTTTTGGCTAGTTTTTCCAGACTACTTGGTTCCTCTTTGAACAATCCCTTCTTTGCTTAATCTACTAATTTATAAAAAAAATTATTTGATTTCTTATAAATCGGAAGCATTACATTATTTCGAAAGTATATGACTTTAGTTAAGAATAAGCTAGATAGGAAGGTAAAGGCTTTAAGAACTAAGCAAGGACAAGATTAGTTATATGATCAATGTTAGGGGTTAAGTGATGAAAAAGGAATAGGTAGACTGCTAGATATTCCACAAACCACTCAAAAATCTTCTTAGAGTGGTTGGTGCAATAAAATTTTCCTATCATCTATTAAAGTGATACGTCACTGATAGCTACATATGCCTTTAACCCAATGCCTATCAAATTAGTTACCAAAGTACTATAAAAGTTATGGATAGGCAAGTTATATAATTGATCACATTTGAAACCTTAGAGATGTACTACTTACATTTATGATCCCTCATGTAACTATGTGAAAAATTAGGTCCTAAAGGGAAAAAGAATATCTATACAAGATATTTTGAACATTCCATAGGTTATTTGTTTATAGGTGAACTAGATATTGAAAAAAATTAGGATAATGAGATGTCACATTTTTAGATAATGATATTTTGAAGTAAGTATAGGAGAAGACTTATCTCTGTAGGAGATATCGTACCGAGATAATCCAGTATATAGAGATCAATTGGATGAAATCCATCCAGGTGGGAAAAATTTAGGAGATGACGAATTAAATTTTTATTAGTAGTAGTTATAGCCCAATGGGTGTTAACCATTATTATCTGATTTAAGTGGAAGTAATATGGAGTAATAAAGATAAGTTCTTCAACATTCTTAATTACATCATGGAATTTATTATTAATTCTTTGAACAAAAATTTTCATTTTAAAGGGGAAGCCTTTATAGTAATTCCGCAAGAAAATGATGAGCTGAGAAATGTGAAGAGGCTCTATCTAGTCTTGTTGAAGATCAATAAGTTAAAGTAATAAAAGAATAATTAATGTTAATGAGTTAAAATTAAGTTTGGGACTTGTTTAGTCATCTCAAAGTCCATAAGGAAAAAACAAGTTCTCGAAAATAAAGATAAAAGCTAATGAAAGTTTTGGAAGATATAATGTATATATAATGGCAAAAAGATACCCACAATAGGAAAGGATTGGCTATGAGAAGACATTCTCACCTATTTTAAGTTTTACACCATTCCGACTAATGCTAGCTTTGATGGTTTGAATGAATCTTGAATTACATCAAATGGATGTTAATATTTCATTTTTAAATGGAGAATTAGATGAAGAAATCTACATAATATAATTAATAGATTTATTTTAGAAGTAACAATAGCATAAAATATGTAGAATATTAAAGTCAATATATGGTCTAAAGCATTCTTCAAAGAAGTCGTATGTTAAATTTCATATTGCAATCTTATCGTATAATTCTATAATGAATGACAAAGATCAACTTTTATGTATCAAAAGATCTAGTGTTAAAATTTTGATTTTATTGTTATATATGGAAAATATTTTGATAGTCTATAATGATAATTATTGTTAATCAAATAAAAAATTTTCTAACTATTATATTCGAGATAAAGAACATGGATGAGATTGTATACATTATTGGTGTTAAGATCACAAGGATGATCTAAAAAGATTATTGTCTCATAAACTAGATATATTAAGTAGATACTATTCATATGCAAGATTGTAAATTGTTTGATATACCTATTACTAAGGTGAGCACCTGAACAATAAGAAATGTCCTTATATTCTAAAAGAAGAGTAAGAGATAAAGGAGGTTCATTATTCGAGTGCATTTGATAGTCTTGTGTATGCTATATTAGGTATAAGACCAAATAGATATGTTGCTATGGTAGTTAGTAAAAATCAATTGAATCTAAAATAAGAACTTTAGAAAGTGGTGAAAAGTATACTTATGTACTTAATAAGGATAATAGCCCATGCATTGTGTTGTGATACATCATGGTAATCAAGCAGTAATTGAGTATAAAATGGATCTCAAGTATCATTGGAAAACTAACAAATAGTTGTAAAATACAATTATTTCAATTATATAATAAATCAATGAGAAGGGAATACGGAGTATATTACTACAAAAGAAATGATTGTAGATCTTATAACTAAGTTGATTCCTATAGTTGTGTTTTCCATGCATGTTAGGTCATTAGGATTACGTAGGATTTAATATATATGTCAGACCAAATGAGGTTTTAATCCTTAATTTTGATGTTAACAATAAAAAATTGTTATTACTAATATTTGTATCTTTAGTGATATTAGTCAGTTAACATATGCAAGATCAAATTAAATAGAATGAAAAATTGAGCAAAGAAGCCAATTGGTTAATTGAGCAATCAAATGATGAAGAAAATGAGTAAAGTCGATCACATTTATAATTTGAGCCAAAAAATCAAAAATAAGGATGAATCATGCACATAAAAATATAATCAAATCATTTTAATCTTTTGTGTAACCTTATTATAGTCATTTCAATGAATTAAGAGCTCAATTATTACATGATCATTTGTGATTAGAGCATATTGAACATATTTTATCATAATTAATAGAACATTTAAGAAGGTTTTAAATAAAACTTTCTTGATACATTAAAATAATTTTCAAAAACTTTTGATATACTTTTGGATCAATTTTTTTTTCAATGGAATGTTTATTTTTTTTATATTTGAAAGAACTTGAAAACTTTTGAAAAACCTTTTAAAGGAAATTTCATAGGCCAATATGGGGATTTAAATGCTATATTAGAGTTTTAAAAAAATTGGTGGAATAGTGTATTAGTGTGGTCAATCGATGTCTTTTGAAAAAATGTGCCATGAATTTATAACTACATTAGTTAATGAATGTGATAGATCAACTAGCGTAGCAATGTGATCGATCAATGTTTTTAGAAAACATGTACCATGAGTTTATGACTACATCGATTGACTAATAAGATAAAAAAGATCGACTGATACTACTCTTACTAACTATTATAATAACTAGTTATTTTTTATTAGTATTTTAGGTTATTTTGAATATAAATAAACCATATAAAAGTTGTGAGAGTAATAATGCGCATATTAGAGGGTTGTTAAAAGCATTGAAAAGCCATAGAGTGTGTGCATGACATACCATATTTAAGCAATTGTTCATTTATATAAGTAAGTTGTTTTTAATTGGAATAATAGATTTACTAGTGATCAACCTTTTGAAATTTTTTACTTCATTGGCTAACCTTTAAAAGTTTTCAATTTAGTAATGAAGCTTTTAAAACTCATTCAACTGAGGTAATTAACTTGTTGTTAACATAGCTAACAGAACTTGACACATAGACATCTACGTGGTAAAATGTTCATACATAGATGTTTATGTGTATAATTTAATCACTGAACAACCTTTTAAAGTTTCAATTTAATGATAAAATTTTACAATTTTTTTACTTCACTGTCCAACCTTTAAAAGTTTCCAATTTAGTGATTAATCTTTTAAAACTCATTCAAATCAGGTCAAAAGATAGAAACTTTTATTTTTTTTATTGATGCACCCAACAAAACCTGACAGGTGGATATCTACGCAACAAAAATGGACATGTCTTTTTAAAACCATCATTTAATTCTTTAAATTTTCAAAAGTATCAAATAAAATTTTAATTTTTAATTAAATTTATCATTTATTAGACTTCTAATAAATTTGTCTTACATAGACTAACCAAAGTCCAAGTAAATATATAAACATGATAAAATATGGTTCTTTTCTATACTCTATTATTTTGATAGTTTTGAAATCTCATAAACATATTTAATAATTTTGATACATTGATCAAACATAAGAAATTTTAATGAACTTCCCTTTATATCATATATGAAAGAGAAAATCTAAAAATATTATCTTCTCTTATACAATAAGATCAAATTGAAACTAATTAATTTCAATTTTTAATTAATAGAATATTTTTTTTTATTAATTCTTAAAATTATTCTATTTTAACTATTTATAGTAGTCTATTAGTTCTTCTCCGGATAACCTGTTGCCCCAAATACTAATCAACATCAGGTTATAAATCCTTGCTCATGGCCTTCAGGAATCATGTAGTGAAATGTATAAGAATAGATGGAGAATTGGCAACTAATCTTTTATGATCTGCTCTTTCTCCTTTTGCGTAGCTATTATTCGGTTTCTCTTTTAGATTATCATAGGTTGCTTCGGTTGGGTTAGTGCTTTTGTTTTCTCCTGATTGTGGTTAGCTTCATGATTATGGTTAGCTTCCTTTTTTACTGATCCTGATGTACATACACTTTTGGTCTTTAATTTAATTTTTTAACATTTAAATAAAGTTACTAAGTGACTATATTTATTATTAGCTAATATTAAAATAAAAAGAAATTATTATTTCACATGGAAGATTACTTTATATATATATATATCTATAAAGAGAGATTTTTACTTTTATATTTTAACAAGTTACATCAATGCTTTAGTATTAAATAAAGTATGATAAAATATATTCACTAAAGTAAGTATATTATTTATGAGAAACCTAGATATTATAAATAAATAATATATTACAATTTAGAAAAAATAACTTTATTTTCATGTCACATTAACTATAAATTCTTAATTAATATAAATTACATTATCTTCCTAATTGTATTTATATTATCTTTTTAAGATACTAATAAAATAATGTGATAACTAATATGTAAAAAGATAGAAAGGTGAAGTTTTACGTAATTATGTTATAGTCTCATATTAAAAATTGATTAAATATTTTTAAGAGTTTATAGTGAAACTATACATTAATTTTTTAATGGAATAGTTTTCAATCTTTTAAAGGAATTTTTTAATGTTTTTATCTATTTTTATTATAATTTAATAATTTATCTTTAAAACTCAATTTGTTTATAAAAGATATTTTGTAACTGCTATATATTTAATTTAAAAATTTTATCATAAATTATTTTCTTTGAATCAAAGACTTATCAAATTTAAATCTAGGACATTCTTTAAAAGAGAGTCTAACATATAGTTAAAATTTTGTTCATGAAACCTAAAATTTGTTATATAATACACTTATAATAAAATATTGATATATCATTTTTCAAAAAAATATTGGTGTATCTAATAATCTATCAAAAGGTTAAGTTAAAAACTTTTAAATAATTGGTTACTAAATTGAAAAATTTTAAAGATTTGTTAGTGATTGATTATACATGTAAACATCTATGTATGCATATTTTACCACACAAACATCCATGTAATATATTTGATTAGTTATAACAGTGAAAAATTAATGGAGTACCTAGGTTGAATTAGTTTTAAAAAATGGTCACTAAATTGAAAACTTTTAAAAATTAGACACTAATGTGAAAAAATTCTAAAAGATTAGTCATTAGCAATTGGTTACATTTTTTACGATACATATTGTGAGACTTCCTCTTGATCTTGAATAAGGTTTGTAAAGGTTTACTCTTCATTAGTAGCAAATGATTATTAGAATTCCTCTTCACCTATGACAAAGAAGATGTTATATAGAGTGTTTCTTTTCAATCATTAAAGGAATAAGATAGTGAATTCTCAAACAAAATTTATAGGATAGACATAGGCCAAAGTTGTTTAGCTAAATCATTATAAATCAATTTTGTCTTTCTCTCCCTACTCTCTCTAATTATTATTACGATTTCTTTGAAATTATCACATATTTATTTGTCATAATCATTCATTAGAATGGACAATTCATTCATTCATTTAAAAATAAGGGAAAATGAGTGTATGCATGATTCATCTTCCTTCCGTGTTCCATCTAAGGACCAACAATTTGTTTTATTTTATTTCCTCCATGTAGATATCCATTGAGTATTTTATGTAGCAAATATTTAATTAATTATTAAAAATTAGTTTCCAAAATGAAATTTATTTTAAAATTAAGTTTTAAAATTATAGGAATTCTTGATTTCAAGTTGAGTGTTCAATTGTTGAATGAATTTTTGAATAAGTATTGAACATTTGGTTCTAAATAAAAGAAGTATGTCAAATAGTTATAAGATATCTTCTAACATAGGTAATCACCTTTATTACTTTGTATGATTAGAGAACATATAAGTTTTAAACAATTTATCTAGCTGATAAATGAGAACTCCAGGATTAAAACACTATATGAATATGATGTCAATTACAAGTAATATGATTGAATTATCTTATATTTTCTTATGCATTACCATGTGATTTCAATCCTATTTTCAAGATAAAATGCTCAATTTGTATTCAATTTATGTTGAATGCTAGGATGGATTTATTGATACACATTTGGGATTAAAAAAAAAGGAGAGGTTTTAAAGAAAATTAGAGAAAAAATGTTTAAATAAGAGGATCTTTTCTTTACTAGTAGGCCACCTGACTTGCTCTCTTGCAAAATGGTAGTCCAACGTTTTAAAGAGAGGAGCAACATAAAAACATTTTACAAAGGAGAAGCTTACCTTGGAATAGAAGACATGAGCCATACTCTTTAGAAGGCATAAAACAACAACATTTTAAAGGGTACAAAAAGCTTTCCAAGAGGCAATAGCAAAAACGTTTTTCAAGAAAATGTTTAAAGGGTCAAGTGGTAGCTTAAAGAAGAAAGCTTGGAGAAGAGAATAAGAAAAAAGAAAGAAATCTTTCTAGGAGGAGTAAAAAGAATATAAGAAAGAGAGGAGGCTATTAAGGAGTGATGGACATGTGTCCCAATCTTTCAAGACAAAATTAAAATAAAAGGTTAAACAAGCTTTCCAAGAGAGGTCGAGAACATGACTAAAGCATGGAAACCTGATGTCATGTTTAGTGCGTGCTTATGTGCAAGATTTCAATCAAATCCTAGAGAGTCTCATTTAATGGCCGTGAAAAGAATTTTGAGATATTTGGTTGGTTCATCATCTTTAAGATTATGATATATTGAAAATGTATTCATTGAATTAATTAGTTATTCGGATGCGAATTATGTCGGTAGTTTGTTAGATAGAAATAACACTTTTGGTATTTGTCAATTTCTTGGTCAGGCATTATTATCTTGGTTTAGTAAAAAGCAAAATTTGATTGCTTTATCTACCGTCGAAGTGGAATATGTAGCGGCTGGTAGTTGTTGTGCACAAGATCTTTAGATTAGGCAACAACTTAGATATTATGGCATGGAAATAACCAAAATTCCTATTAGGTGTGATAACACTAGTGCCATTTTCCTAACTAAGAATCCAGTTAAACATTCAAGAACTAAGCATATTGATATAAGGCATCATTTTATAAGAGATCATGTGAATAATGGTGATATTGAATTGGAGTTTATGGATTTCCATCATCAATTGGCCAATATCTTTACTAAACCAATGAATGAAGATATGTTTTGCATAATTAGAAGAGAATTAGGCATGATTGATGGTGCATTTTTATGACTTATATGTGTTTCCTTGTTTCTACATGCTTTACTGCCTTTATTTATGTTTATGCATGATTTTCTAGGTTCTATATTATCTTATATGTATTTTTCATACATTTTTTTCAATATTTTTTATGATGTCAAAAAGGGGGAGAAATATGTGTGATATTTGGTATGTTGGTGTATTTGTGTGATGCTTGTGCCTAACATTAAAATGGAGTTAATCATTAAGGGTCTATACCTATATGTGTCTCTTTAATGATCAATTGCTCCTACATGTGTTATATGGTGTGTTGGTGTGTTTGTGTGATGCTTGTGCCTATCATTAAAATGGAGTTAATCATTAATGGTATATGCCTATATGTGTCTCTTTAATAATCAATTGCTCCTACATATTTTATATGTCAATGCATACATTTAAGAGGAGTCTTGATTACATATACTAAGGGGGAGCGTAGGTTATAATTGATAGTTTATGATTATATTATGCTTATGATATGACTTTGTTAGTTAGAATATGTTTTTTGTTTTTGTCATGATATCACATGTTTTATCATAATCAAAAAGGGAGAGATTTTTGAACCAAGAGAGGTTCCAATCTTGGTTTTGATGATAACACAACATTTTAATTACTATTGGTTTAAGTTTATGATGATAATATTAAAGATACGTATGTTTCCAGAAGAATTCATTATGGAAAGCTTAGAGTTTGAAGGTCAAATTTGAATATAATGGAAATTCAAATGAATTGGAAGCTTCAAGACCTTAGATAGGTTGTTTCAAATATGTTTGTAAGTTTCACATAATGTTCAATTGACCTAAGGGCTTAGTTTTGATCATTCATTGCATTTATACATGTAAAGTTGCATATTGTTTCATTTCAAAGATCATTTCATGATTTTGAATTGGTTAATGAGTTTTGATCATTCATACAGCCTTAAAATATGATCTAAAAGTTGTTTGAAGTCTTAATTATTGTTTGGAATATGTATGAAAAGTTTTGAAGTTAGTTTCGAATAATTTTCATGTTTTTTAGAGGCATAACAATGTCCTGTTCACCTAATAAACCGTGCCGTTGTTGAGCCCATAAGGTGCCGTTATACCCCGTTCTCCAGAACCCATCAATGGCAGGCTATTCTTGGAACAACGGTGTCATTGATCACCCTAGAGGGCACTGTTGAAGGCCTTGTCTCTAACTACTAGTTTCCACTTTTGGGGTTTATCCTTTTTGTCTTCATTCCAATCTCTTAAAACCTCTCCTAAACCCTCCTTAAGCCTCCAGACACTATATATATCCTTTAGAAATGAATTGCGACTCTCTTAACTCTCCAAAAACTGATCAAACCTTCTAAATCTCTCAAAAGCCTCAAGTTGGCCACATTTTCACTGCACTTATTTTAAATCGATTGTTTGCTATCAATTTGTGTTTCTGGATCTGCAAATTTTTGTCTAATATCTTGCTTGAGTGTTTATGAGTTTATTTGATCAATCTTTTACATGTTAGAGAGGTTATTTCATCATGTTGAAGCTAGAACTCATTCATCTATCAAAATTGTCTCTGTTGAGACTGTTCTAGCTTGAATCTCAATTCCAAGTGATAAAACCTGTTTCTAAAATCATGCTATTGGAGTTTTCAGATTGCTTAAGTCTCTGGATTGTGTTTGAACCATGATTCAAATTTTTTTAGGCCTATTTAAGTTATCCTTGAGCTTGAACATTCATATACTTCAAGATAGCTACTGTTTTTGCTGGTCTGAGTTTGATTTCGATTTCAAATTGCTTAAACTGTTTCTTTGGGTTTGTTATTATTGTTTTATGTTTGTTTAAGTTCTTAGGATTCAGAATAAACTTAGTTTCAAAATTTTGGTTGGTTATTTCATCATTTGTATGCATTAGTTCATTCATACATCAAAACTGTCCAGTTTTTTATGTTCTTCATTCAATCACAATTTTCATTATATAAATCCGTTCTGGGTGCATACATTGATTATGGTTAGTTCATATAAGGTATTATAAGTACTCTGGTATTATTATTTTGATTTTTAAGCACCTATAATCGTGTTTTGAGCTGAATATTCATAGAGTGCTTAAACTGTTCAGATTTTGTGATTAGCCTATCTTGATCATATTACATATACATATGCACGTTTTATGCTTAATTTCTACCATACTAAGTTTGTTTAGGTTTTCAAGATTTTCGTTATTCATTCATATCATTTACTGAAAGCTAAAGCCCTTAGTTTAATTATGCATTGAATGAAACACCTTTCAAGGTGTATTTAGTTACTAGAATTTGGGGGGAATTGAATCTTTTGGATATTTGGACAGTATATATAGGCCCCACTTTCTCAAACTTTCTTCTTCGTTTAGTTTAGACGTTG
>JAOXYD010008846.1:0-15258 GCA_028565735.1 Pinacopodium congolense | reverse complement strand
ATAATTAATTAAAAGAAAATAAAAGCTGAAAATTAAGAACAATAAAGGAAAAACACAAATTGACATTTAAATTAATGCAAACGCACACAACTTAAACTATTATTTAATTAACTAAAGCCTAATTAATCAAAACTTAAACTAAAAGCTTAAATAAAAAATTTCAAAATTAAAATTAAACACAACATTAAACTAACGAAGCAATAATTAAAATTCGACTATTAAAAGAAATAAAGCAAATCAACCATTACAAAAATTATCAAAGTAATCAAACAAGTAAAGGAAAAAAAAACTCAGACAGTAAAATGGATAACAAACAAAATAATGCTGAGAAGTAATGTAGCTGACTGCCTGACTCGCTCCACTCGTCTAAGACAGTTGACTCCTCAAACTTGCGTCCACTGCCAAGCCTCCAGCCGATAGCAACCTCTCCACTGATCTCCACTCAACAAGCATCCACACGCCTCACTCAAGCGCAAGCCGCAAGACCCCTCTCACTAAGAAAAACCGCTCCAGCCAAAAACCTACGCACTCACCCGTCCTGGACAGCAGCTATCCCACTTGGTCCAAACGCCAATCACCCCCTGGAAGACTCGTCACCCTACTCTTCTAGGGATTGGTTTATTAATTCCAATTAAATCCAGCTGCCTCCTGTCTTCTTGTTGTCTCTTTTAAACCTAGGGACACATGCATAAATATCAATTAATTTGGTCCACAAGCTTCTGAATGCTACTGCGTTTTTTGTTTTGTCCGAAAGCCTCAACTCGTCATTTTTTTAATGCAAAACGACGAGTTCAACTGATTTTTTTTTAAAATTAATGCAATCTTTGGTTTTTGCTCAATTTGCTTTAAATTCTTCATTCTTTGGCCCAAAATTTGTGTTATCAAAATAAATTTGTCATTAAACACAATATAACTCAAATTAAATATTTAAATAAAAAAATAAGATTGAAATGACATTAAAAAGCATATGAAAATTTAATAAATTTCAATCTTATCAAAATCACATGGATTTATCCTTAAAACCATTTCAAACATAAACCAAATCATGCCTAAAATATGTATACTTTAAGAGCTATCACTATCAAATACCACTACACTTAAGTAATTTTTTATTCTCAAGAAACAACTTAAACATCCACTTAAACAATATAAATCAAAATTTGATAATTAATTAAGCATAAAAAATCAATCAATGCTTTTTATGTAGTTTTCAATTCATAATTCTTTGAAGATAAAGACTTTATTAACACACTCACAGTCACATTGTTTGTAACTAGGCAACCTTCAATGTATAATATCAATAATTTATGAAGTTTCATATAGATCAACATACCAACTTATTTAAGGAAATTAGCATTAATACAAAACATGACTCAAGTTTAATTTAGAACAATTTTTTATTTTTCACATTGTCTTTTGAAACGAGGGAAAACATTTTTTTTAATGTCCCCCATTCCTCAACTTGGTTACCTTTTGGCTTCTTTGCAATATCATATATCCTTTTGACATGAAGTTGAACTTTTTGTCATGAATAACCTCATTTACTCATCTAGCTCGCAATCACAAATGGCTACTATTTTAACCTTATTATTGGTATAAACCCAATAGAGAGAAAGTTTTTATTAACTTTATTTCAAGAGTGAAAGTTTTCGTTTACTTTATTCAATCACATATACACATTTCATTCATTAAAAATAAAACTTATTCCAAATTCACACAATAGTCTATATGCAACAATATTAGAAATTTGAAATTAAACATAAAAGATACCCAATGTCACATGTATTTCTTACAAAAAAAAGGATAAAAGAAAATTTTTGGTTCAATTTTGGTTTAGAAATCATTTAAGAACTATTCAATGCTCATAAAATAAAAAACATGATGATATTAAAACTCTGTAATCGCTGAAAAACTCTTAATTTCCATTATTCAAGATAATATATTCAAGTAATTCTCTTTAGACTCCTAACAAATCATGTGTCTTAATATCTAATAGATTTTGTCATATTCAATCCCACCTCCCACCACCAAAAACACTAAAACCAAATTATACTCAATTTGAAAGATCAAAACACAAAATTTGACTCAATTTGAAATATTAAAACATCAAAAGTTCATGAGAAAAAAAAAAGAGAGGGAAAGGAGAACGAAAATTTCTTGAATAATGAAGTCTAAGTTAGATTATGACTATGGTGACTTGAAATTGAATCTATATGGTTGAAGGCTTCAAGAAGTTAATGATCCAAGCTTGTGATTGAAACTTTAAGATCAACATTAAAGCACAAGTTGTTAGAAAATAATTAGATCAAGATAGGATAAAATAAAAATAAAACATGATGAAAATGAAGAATCCAATTCCTACAAATCAACTTACCACAATGAAATGAAAGCAAAGAAAAATAAGAATGTAAGTGAAAGAACAAAGAAAAATAAAAATCAAATCAAGCTACCTAGGACCCACAATCCTTAATTGGTAATGGCGGTGATAGATGATGATACTGCATGTGTTGCTGTTACCATGTTTTCTGTTGCTCTTATAATGGATGATGATACTACATGTCTTATTGTTACCATGCCTGCTGATACTCCTATCTCTTGTACTGGATTCTCTAATCTTTTTACCATTTAGTTTTAAGTTGACCCATTTAGTTTCCCTAATCACTTGATAATTTATCATCCTGAGGCATAATGCTTCTAGTTGGGCACTAACCTGAGGAGATCCTATGGTATCAAAAGGTGCAAAACTTATAGAGGGTCTAACACCAATGTCTTCGCCCTTTTCCTCATCATAATCATCACTATCCTTAAGCTCTTTACTTCTGTTTCTTTCCTCAGATTAAAGAAATACAAGTAAAAAGAGATCTCATTTGAGTGTGAGGCATCCATTTGTCTGTTTTCGTAGCCTCATATAAATCTATATCAAAGAGTCTAAGGGTTCTATAATGATCTATTTTCCTAAATCCATTTTCTATAAGTTTACCCCTAACGATTTATCTAACTTCATAACATAAGGGGAGTTGTTTAGTTTCCCCCTAACTTTTGTACTCTGATAAGAGAAGTGGAGGGCCAAAGTGCCTACAATCTTAAAGTTGTGACTAAGGATCATGCCCCAGAAGTTAATTATCCCACTTAATTTCACTACTCTAGCATTTTCTTATTATCCTCATATAGTGTAATTAATTATGCAATGTAGACCTCAGAGTGTTGGAGAAGTAATCTTGGTACTCTTTATCACACCTATCAAGTATTGCCCCTCACCAATCCTTTCCCAAATGAGATGCTTGAGTTGGAGTTGCAAATTCTAATCTAATATATCTCATCATGAGCTTGTCCTTGAAATGTCTAGATTCCACTCCTAATGCCAAACTGAAGTCCCCAATTGATAGTGAGAAACAATTTCCACGTAGCTAAAATTGCATTACATTGTTTCAGTCGATCGTCGCCATATACTTTGAGAACTAAAAGGTAACCATGAACTTAGAAAACAGGTTTTCATAGCTTGTTTCTCCTAGTTTTGTAATGTAATCCTACCCCATCCCTTTAAATAGTATTGAACAAAGTATACTATTCTAAAACTCTCTATGACTTCAAATAGTAAATCCTTGGTATGGTTAATTGAAAAACTACCAAATATTTTGTACTTATGGAAGAGCTCATGGTTATTATTTTTAAGGTTATATTGTGCGCTCACAGGGCTTCTAGATAAAGAGGGCCTATCATGGTGAGCCTTCTAGGCTACTTAGTTTATCTGCACATGATTGCTATAAAAAGGCTAAAATAATCATAAGCATGCAAGATAATCCCCAATTTTCACAAGTTATATACCATGTAAATGTGTAAACACATTATAATGGTGATCAAATATTTAGTAAAGAATTCAAATAATTGAGCATGTAATGTGGTTTAAGATTTAGCACATGCATGGTTTAAAAACACTTTACAACACTAAACATCTAACTTAAATAATAAGAAGGACATGGAAGTGATGGATCAAGCAAAAGAAGGAAAGATGTCAATGAAGCAAGAATAATGCACAAATCTCCCTAATCCCTAAAGAACTTATGAATCTAACGGAAAACTTTCAAGTCACTCTTAACTCAATTAAATACCAAATGCATCCCATTCCATTCTTTACATCTAAATATCAAGCAAGCATTCCAAGTTCAATCACTGTTACTCTTTGCAAGATGTTCAATATCAATAAATGATTTTGGAAATAATCATATAAACTCATAATTAAACACTTAATATATCACTATAAATTCAAGGGGAAAAGTATGAAATTTTTAGAATTTACCATCATCCATGTGAAAGCACACTCAAATCAATAAGTTAAGGCATGAACAATGTGAAATAATGAGTATTATACGAGATATAACATCCTAAACCAAAAATCAAACATATATATGACATAAATTTTAATCAAGTAGCCTAACAATCTCACTTTTGAAGAAACCCTAAAGCATAAAGTAAACCCTAAGCTCCAAGTGTATAATGAAAGATGAACAATATAACTTATGGATTTGATGAAAAGAAAGGGAAATAATGCACATAACTTAGCTTCAGAAGTTTAATTAGGGAGAGTCAGAGAAGGTGAAAGATGAGAGATGGGAGATGGGAGTAAAAGCATATGAAAATATGGGTGAAGGGGTCCTGGTGTGTTAAAACACCTTAAACTTGCTTTGATCATGGCAAGGATCACAACCGTGATCCTACTCGTGATTTCTTCTACTTAGAAATCATAGGCTAGATCGAGGGATCACGACTACGATCCAGTTCATGATTTCAAAAAAATTTGTTGAATATTTATTCACTACAACAAAAATAGCTTTAAGCAATAATAAGTAGTAATAATTTTAAAATGTGTTTCTAAAAATTAATATAATGCAACAGTTTTTAACGTATTGTCTTTAATAATATTAACAACGATGATAATAATTTATTTTCATATATTAAAAAAACAATGAAATTTAAAAAATTGTTGCATTAAAATTTTATATATACAATAGTTAAAATGTTTCTTTTTAAAACAACCTTAAGTAACAATAAAAAATGTTGCTATTTTAAATTGTATACCTATATGTATAACATGTAAAATAATGAAAAATTGCACACTTCCTTTTCCATGGTTGTAAATATATTATTTTTTAATTTTTAATTACATATCCAATTTTAAAGCAAATTTAAAACTAATTTTATATTTTTAAAGAATTCATAAATACTGCATTAGTGTAATATGAAATAACAAAAAAAAGCAATTTTATAAGATGGAATAATAGTATTCGAGCAAAAAAAACTCACAAAATCAAATGAGGAGCTTACCATGATGAAGGCCTATCATAACAAATCAACTAGGATAATCCAAGATCAATACTGTTAAAGCAATTGTCTCTATGCTTTTTAATGATAGTTACATAATAGATATACACTAATTTTTGGGTATGCTCTTGATTAGGTAGTCTCTTCTACTTTGTTATTTTTTAGTATTCATTTTCTGGAATTTATGTTCTTTTACCTTTTTCTTTTGATATTAACCACTTATGTGATTTGGGTTTTATGCATTTTGGATTTTCTTCTTTTTCTCTCTTTGAATTTGATATTGTTTATCTTAAATTAAGATTGAGTTTCCTCTTTGGGGGTATGTTCCTTAATTAATCATTCTCTTCTGCCTTTGATTTTTTTCAGGTCTCATTTGATTCTATGCAATTTGTGTTTTTTTTCCTTTCTCTCTTTCAGTATTAATTGGTTGTGTGATTATGCTTTTGGGGATTTTTCCTTTTGATCTCTTTATGGCTATTCTAGATTTAATGACTTTAGATTTCCTGATGATTAGAATGATATTCCATATATAAAATGCAAATTAATCAGTAATTTTGTAACTTCTTTTAAAACACTTTTATCATTAGAATAAATAAATAAATAAGTTAATTAAATAAGTGGTCAGAATTCACTCCACTGACTTCTAACCTTATATAAAAAAAGAGAAAAAAAACACAAGAGAGAGAAAAGAGAAAAAGAAAACGAAAAGGAGAAAAAATTTTTAGAGAGTATTTATAAGGTTAAAGTTATTGAGTAGTGCTCTTAACTAGTATATTTGATCTAACTCAGCTAAGTAATCGAGAGTTGTTCACGACAAAATATTTACCTTCACGTAAAAAGATTGAGTTACTTCTCAGCTAAGTTGCTCACATATTTAATTAATTAGATAATTAAATAAATGATGTAAAAGTGTTTAGCAAGTTGATGCAATAAACTCATAATATTTTCTTTTACATGTGGAATTGTTTTTTTATGGTTTAGGTTGAAGATTGAAAAATAATGAAATGATTTAAATGTATTTGCGATTTGATATGATTTATTGGTTATATAACATTTCGATGAATCATTATTTTTTAAAAATTAAGAAAACATTTTCAATAATGAAGCTGTTGATCTTGGATTAATTTTCCTATAGTTATATACTAGTTTTATAAAATTGAGTGATTGATTTACTTGAGGATAAGAAAAGACTTTAGTATAAGGGAGTTGTTATAGGTCAATTTTATAGTGTTTTTTAAAATGTTACTTGTTATATATTTATCCCTATTTTAGCACTTAAATACTTAATTAATATTTAGAAATGTTTAATTTCTAAGTTGATGTAAATAATTGGAGAATTGAGAAAAAAGGAACAAATCATCCATGTCTAGAGCATCAACAGCAGTCTGGCTAACCACCTTTGATGGATCCACAAACCACCGTTGAAGGGGCCAAAAATAGACTATCAATGACGATTTGTTCATCCTTCAATGGTGTTGTTAATCATTAGTGCACACACCGTTGATAGTCGACAAATGCGCTTTCTAACTTGAATCTTTAACAATTGCGCTATCTTCTTCTTGAACTTGTAGCAATTGCTCTCCTATAAATGCAAATCCTATCTAAAGTTCAGCATCAAGTATATTAGGATTAAAACTCATTTTTCTTACTTGTTTTTCAGATTAAACTTAGTTTTGATTAGTTTTCTTTAGTTTTTGTTTCAATCTTTGTAAATTCAGGGGCCGTTTGATTGAACTTTTGGATATGGTTTTTAGATGTGGTTGTTGTATTTTTGTGTTGGGTTTTGTGTATTTTTATAGATTTTTGTGTTGTCTATCTCAATTTTTGTGTTGTATTAGAGTTTTTTTTATTTCTATGATGTTCTTTATTGAATTTTATGTTTAGAAAATCCAAAAACCAAATCCAAAATATAAAATGAATTCAAGCAGCCCCTCAGTTTGCAGGTTAAGCCATCAACTATAGTCACGTGGTTAAGAGTTAGTTTAGCATCTCAAAAATATCTTTGGTGATATCTAAACTCTTAATCTTGTGTACTATTGTTGTTTTTGTTAATTAATCAAATGTTATGTTGTTTAAGTTCATTATTTGTTAGCTTTGATTAATTTATGTGCTTACTGTCTAAATTTAGCTTAGCTAGATTGTTAAATGCATTTATTATTGGTTAAATATGTTAATTAAATTATTAATGCATGATTAGTAAATTAATCTTTGTTTATTAAATGCTTAATATGTTTTCTAAACTGATCACTCAGGATATTACCATTAGATAATCTAAGATCTAACAATCTCTACCTAGGTTATTAGAAAAATCAACAAACAACGTGGTTTAAATTAGTGAAATAACCAACCACTCAATTAATTATAAAGGTGCTAGTCTTAAATTAAAGAAATTTAAGATTATACTTCATAAGCTTTAAGCCCATTACCTAAGTTTAAAGCATAAATAAACTTTAGGATAGGACTAATAGAGATAAATTAGTGTCTTACCCATAATGCTGCCTTAATTTAGTGAAGACCCTAGAATAATTCTTTCTGATCTTTAAATCAATTAAATCATTAATCATCGAAGCTTAACTGAATAAATTAAAAAAACCTTAAAATCTTTTACAATTGATTGGAAGTTTTCTAGGCTTTATAAGTTAGTTTTGTAATTTGATTTTAATTTCTTAATTTATAAACCCACCTTGATTCTCTAGATAATTGTAATGTGATTGACCGAGTACTTACAATCACATAGACACTTCCTTGTGGATTGATACTCATAGTTTTAAAAACACTCCACTATATTACTTGTTACAACTGGTGCACTTGCCAAAGAATTGGTCTCGAATTAAATGTAAATTTCTGCATTAAAAGATAGAATAATTTGAGCTAAATTATTGTAAGGTCGACCGCAATCAATAGGCTAGCATCTTAGGCATAGCACAATCTTTATCTTTTAGAAGATTGATTGTAATTCATGAATCTAAATAGTATATTCTACCCAGCTTTTGATCTTTGTTCTTTACTTTCCTGTTTTGTTCGCTTTAGTTTCATTAATTGTCTTTTTGTTTGTTTTAATTCCTTTAGATCAGAAAATTTTCTTTTATTTTCTTTTTCCTTTACATAACATTAGGAATGGCCAAAACTACTATAAGTTCATTGTGGGATTGATCCTAACTTGGCCTACTGCATAATTAGTTAGGTTAGTTAGGTATTTTATTAATAGAACCTATCATTATGTACGAGGGTTGTATAAAATTCAAAATTGTTTTTGTATTTTTCCATTTTCATATACTTTCATGAATTTTCCAATAATTCATTGATTATTATCTTTTTTGCTTCCTTTTAGATGGTATTTTTCTTAGAAAGTTGATAGCTTTATACGATCAAATGGATACTTTGTCTTTTCAGCTCCACCTACATATGATAAGGATGAAGATTATCTAGTTATCTTAAGTAAGATGGTGAATATCACATTAGTTATATGCTAGAAGCTCATTACATAGAAAGTTTAACATAGAATTTGGCTCAATGAAGAAAATGAGTCAAATTTTACAAGTTTATATGGATTGAATTACAGACTGTGTAAACATATTTTTTACACCATTGACATTTGGTAGTAAATATTTTAGAGCACACATTAATATATGTATAGCTAATTTTAATATTATATATTGTTGTTTTAATAAACATTAATGTATATATTATTGTTGTTTATTAAATGACAAGGATTTGTTTTCACATTAACATATTATTTTTATTAAAATTATAATTGTTACTTTTGTTATTAGATTTTGTTTCCTAAAAAATTATTCCAATGCCTTAGAAAGATTTAAACTATTGCTATATTCATCTAACATTGATGCCATAATTTGAAACTATGATGTTGCCTTAGTTAAAACTTAAAGCAATAATATTTATTTTGTTATTTAATTAAGAAATTATATATATATATATTAGTTCCACTTTATTTAATGACGTTAATTCTATTGCCTTAATGAAATACAATGATAATTACACTTCTAACTATACTTTTGCCTATTACTAATGCCTTTTTTATTGTAGTGACTCTATTTTAGCAATTAAAAAAGTTCTAAAATACTCTAATGCACCAAGGAATGATGTAACACTCTACTAAATAGTACGCAAAAACACAAGTAAATGCAAAAAATTTAAACATGCAAAAATATGACCTATATGTAACTAATTAAAAAATCAAAGTAAAAGCTCATAAAACAATCAAAAAACAACATAATAATTGGTGGCTTGCCTCCCCCAAAGTGATTGCTTAACATCATTAGATAGACCATCTTTTTCTTTGTCAAGTGTATTTAAAATAATTGATTCATCTTTGATTCCAAGAGTTAGTTCTCCCTCTAACATATTAATTAGTGCTTTAGAAATTACTAAAAAAGGCTTTTCCTCTCTAAGACATCAATTAGTGCCTTAGATGTTCCTAGAAAAGGCCTACTCAAAATCAATAGAATTTCATCTTCATCTACAACATCTAGGATCAGAAAGTCAATAGGGAATATAAACTTATCATACTTTACAAGAAAATACTCTACTATTCCCTTAGGATGCTTAATTGATCTATTCGCTAGTTGTATGCTCATCTTGGTAGGCTTAGTGATCTTTAGATGAAATTCATGAAACAACTTATCAGAAATAAGATTTATACCAACTCCTAAGTTAGATAAGGCATCATGCAACTAAACCTTTAAATCATTCAAGGTATTAAAAAACTCCTTTAGTGTTTTAACTTTTTTGGTAGTTTGTCCACACTGATAGAATCACACTCGTCACTCATCATCATCCTTGAACTCTTCCTCATCTTCTTATCCTCAAGTACATTACATACAAATCTTAAATTTTTTAACTCTTGGATAAGAGATTTAACTAAAGGAGTATTAGCATTCAATGTCATAATCGGTTCTAAATACAAACATGTATGCTCCTTCTGTTGAACAATGCTTTATTTCTCTAAAACCAAATATGATGGATTAGGTCTCTCCTCTTAAACTTCATCATTCTTCTCTTCTTCTTTTGTATCTTTCTCCTCATACACCAACTCCATAGCTTTCTTCTTGATACTCGATAACACCACATGAACTTGCTCTTTTGGATTCTTTAGAACATTGCCATTTAAAACACCTGGTGGTCTCAATGAAATGTTGTTGGCAAGTTGTCCCACTTGATTCTCTAGATTTTTCATTAGCGCTTCAACTTTTTCGAATGAGGCATCCAAGGTGGTGATATACCTAGCAAATAACTCTTCGAAGATTACTTGTTTGTTCTTTTGGTGTGACTAGAAACTAGGGGGTGATTCTGTCGTTAGTAACCTCGAGCTTGCCAAAAAAATTAAATGATTTTGTCACCCTAGATTATATGTGTTACTATAAGAATTGTTCTAGTGATTACCCTCATAATCAACTTGCATTTTATGTCATCAAATTTGAATAATGACACTCATGATTAAGATGGCCACCTCTATAGAAATCGTATGACATTACTTGAGCCAAGGAAAATACCGTTGTCATAGTCTCTACCTTTTTTATGAGGGCCTCCACGTTGGCTTCCAATGAGGCCACAACATCTATATGATATGAACCTCCACTAGGTTTTAACTACTGCCTTACTCTTCCCCACTGATATATGTTCAGTGCTATGTTCTCTAAAAGCTTCTACAATTGCTCAAGAGTCTTAAAACTATTAGTGCCACTAGATGATGCATCTATCAATTGTCTTGTGGCAAAGTTAAGACCTCCATGAAAGGTCTACATAAATATGCCTAAGTTGAAATCATGATGGAGGCACTTTTTGATCATATCCTTTCAATACTCCCAAGCTTTATACAAGTTCTCCTACATCCACTGTTGAAAAGAGAATTTCATTATGCAATTTAGTTAATTGAGAGGGAGGGAAATACCTTGTCAAGAACTTGTCAGCTAATTGGTTCCATGAACTAATGCAATCAAACCAATTAGACTTTAGTCATGATTTTGCTCTACTTTTCAATTTAAAATGGAATAGTCACAATCTAATGGCCTCCTCTGGTACTCTGTCAAGTTTGAAAATGTCACAAATCTCAAGAAATATCATGATATAGGCATTAGGATACTCATCTGGAAACCCATCAAATTACACGTAATTCTAAAGCATTTGAGTCATCTACATCTTGATTTCAAAGCTTGCATTTTCTACTCTTGGCCTTTGTATACTAGACTCCATGCCTTACAACAAGGGTCATGAAAGATCTCCTATAGTTAGCTGCACTAATTGTCCATTATCCTAACTCTTGATCCGTGATGACTAACTATGGCTTTAAGACCTCTAATTTGGTGCTACCTTCAGACTTTTTCTCTTTTAACCATCTTCAAAAATGTTCTTTCAACTTTGAGAACTAGCAACAATATCTCTACAAGATCACTCTTGGTCATATAAGATGGTATCTAGCTTAAAAAGTGAAAGAGCAACCAAAAGATCAAGAAATTTAAAATTCTTGAACAAAATTAAAAGTGAAAAAAGTTAAAGTTCGCAAAAACTTAAACTAACAAAAATGAAAACAAAGTAAATAAGGCTAGCCTAAAATAAAAAAGAAAAACTCTTAATAAATCCTCAATCCGTAACAACGACACCAAAAACTTGATGTGCATGTGGATTTACCTAATTTTTAATTAAAATATACCAAAGAATTACACTAGCAATACTAAAATATACAAGTAGGTAAGTTTACCCATCACTATACAATTTAGTTACAGTGAATATAGGTTTCAAATCCACAAAAACTACTATTATTAATAAATTTCTATCTGAATTAGCTAGCCTATCAAATGATAAAGGGATTGATTTAGTTGATAAAGATAACAAATGAAATAACTAAAAGTACACTCCTAAAATAACTCAAAATGACTAACACTCAATGATGAAGCCAGGATTCAAGTAATTAATATCTTTAGGATGTATTAGTATTCATTATTAATTTATTCAACTTATTTTTCAATCTTATTAAACCATAGGCTCCCTAAGGTAAATCATAAACTCTCTTACTTTATGCAATCCTATTCAATTTGATAAATCAAGCAAAACTTCTCTCCATCTCAACCTAACAATTGAATGCATTAATCTGTTCTATGGAATCTATTTTTTTGGTTAAGCTCACACTTAACACAAACATCTTATGTATTCTACAGCATTTGAATCATCTACAGCTTGATTTCAAAGCTTGTGCTCTCTACCCTTAACCTTTGTATACTAGACTTTATGCTTTATGATGAGGGTGACTAAAGATCTCCATGGTTAGCTTTGTTCATGGTCTTAACTCTCAACCCATGTTAACTAAATGTGGCTCTAGGACCTCCAACTTGGTGCTACTTTCTATCTTCTTCCCTTTTAATCCTCTTTAAAATTTTCTTTCAATTCGAGATCTAGCTTGAATAGTTCCATAAGATGACTCCTACTTATATAAGAAGGTATTTAGCATGAAAAGTGAAAGAACAAGGAATGTAAAATTCTTGAACAATATTATAAGTTTAGAAAATTAAAGATCACAAAAACTTAAACAATTAAAAATGAAAACAAAGTAAATAACGCTAACCTAAAATAGAATAGAAACATACTTAATAACAATGTAATTCCTAGCAATAATGGAAAAAAACTTGATGTGCGTATAAATGTACCTAAGTTTTAGTTAAAATATACCAAAGAATCACACTAGCAATATCAAAACACATAAATAGGTAAGTGCACCCATTACTATGTAATATAGTTATGGTGAATCCAGGAGTCAAACCCATAAAGACTCTTGTTATCAATGACTTTCAATCAAAATAAGCTAGCTTATAAAATGATAAACCAATTTATTTAGTTGATAAAGAAAAAATGAAATTACTTAAAGTAGACACCTAAAACAAATCATAAGAACTCACACTCAAGGATGAAGAATTAATATCTTTAGGACATATTAATATTCATTATTAAGCTTGATTCAATTTATTTTCCAATTTTGCTAAACCATAAGTTCCCTAAGGTAAATCACACTCTCTCTCCATTTATGTAATCTTATTTAATTTGAAATTTTAAGTGAAAGTTCTCTCTATCTCAACCTAACAATTGATGCATTAATTCATTCTATTGAACTTATTTTTTTTGTTAAGCTCACATCTATCATGGACTTATTATGTAAGCCTATCTCTAGGTTCCCATATAAGATGCTTTGCCTATGAAATTATTTAAAGCATAAAATTGATTTATCAATCTAATCATACACAATCAAAGCATTGAAATTGAAATTTAAGATTGCATAACATTTAATATCTAATGTTATTAATATCCAAAAAAATATAATATAAAACCTAGAAATCAAAATTTAAATAGAGAAAAATAACAAATGCTGCATCCTATAGTTTATAAAAACCCAAATCTTATGAAAAGATTAGTTCATAAACATCATACAAATCACACAAACAATTATAAAAAAGAAGTAGAAAAGCTCATAGAGAATTGTTATGAATCCTTAACTCCTCAATAATTGATGTATGAAATCATATGCTTGATCTTCAAATTAATGTCTTTGGATCCTTCTTCTCCTTCAAGATTGTGGCAAACCCTTCAAAGATGGTCGAGGACTTATTAATTCTCCCTTGGTGCTTCTAATGGTGTGTAGAGGTAAAAGCATCATAAAAATAACCTCATTTCAATTATTCGCATAAAGGGGGTGCATCAATCACAGCCAGGATCACATATATTATCTGGTCAATGATTTCTTCTATCCAAAAGTCATGGCTAAGATAGATGGATCAGGGTCATAATACTTACCCTAATCCATCTAACTTTGGTACTCCTCAAAGTTTTCTATTAAGATCTCTTCCATAACTTGTCCTTTTGCCATTAAAATTGATATGAACCTTCCTAACATGATATCCTTGCTTCACAATTAGCTTCCATATCTCTTTAAACTTGAAGGATGCATCATACTACTCTTCAAAGCCCTATAAAACATGATCAAACATAGAAAATATCTAAGCAATATCTCATTCAAAATATTCCACTCAATATGCACAAGAATCACATGGATTTTCCTTTAAAACTCAACATAACAATTACTAGATCATGACTAAAATTTGTATGTTTTAAAAGCCATGATTGATAGTGTCTTTCCTGGCCTTGGTCCTGATCATTACCTAAACCATGACTTTTATCATGAATTCCACTTAGAAAAAGGGTTTTCTAGTAGATTCCACCGTGACGCAAGTTGTGGCAGCAGATAGCTTCATGTATTTAAAGGAATTTTTAAGGTTTCTCATTAGTTTTTGAAAATACAAAAAGGTCAGCTACCATCCTAAAGGAAAAAACTTAACCCAAAAGGATTTCCAGTAAGTTAAAAATGAAGATTATAGTTTATAGTGACAATTAAAAAGGAAGATTAGGCAAAAATATATGAGAATGAGTTTTCTATTTCCTTACTCTTCTTAATCATTGTTTTATTTATTTGTTATAATTATTGTTCGTTCGCAAAACAAACCACTAGTTTTACGCTAAAAACCGCAAGTATACGAGTCGTAACTTGTAGTAAAGAACGGATATCGATCCCACAAGGAGTGAGTTTAGTCACCACTTAATTTGGGTTTTACTTTGTTTAAGAAATAATTTCAAAAATTAATAAATTGGAAATTAAAATAAATTAAATTAAACTAATGTTAACAGCCAATTGAGACGAAGTGCAGGAATTTAATAACTAAGGATTAAGATTAGAAGTCGTTCTATCCCTATTTTGCTTCCCTCTTGACTTAATGATCCACTTTTTTTCGATCCAAGACTTTCAAATGTTTAATTACCCTCTCTCAAGGTGCAATTAACTGTCCCTAGCAAAATATATTAGGATTAATTATGCTATCTCTAGCCTTACTAACTTTTCCTAACCATTCAACTAGATGTTAAGCAATCTTATAGGTAATC
>JAOXYD010008835.1:0-15258 GCA_028565735.1 Pinacopodium congolense | reverse complement strand
AAAAATAAATATTAAACATATAAAAATAGTCAAATAATATTATATAAATATAAATATAAAAATAATTTAATTAAAATCATAAATATAAATCTCAAAATAATTTAGTTAAAATAATTTGATATGTTAAATGTAAAATTTATTGTGGAGATATGTGGATATTGGGATATTACGGGCATTATGTTAAAAATATAAGGACAAAAGAGACTAAAAAATAAGGTCATTAATTGTCATTAATTGTTCTGAAACATCTATTTGAAAAAGCACTTTTTTGAAAAGCATCAAATTGGAGCATCTTTAAAAAGCTATTTTTTAGCTGTTGAAAAAGCTAAATCTGTTAGAAAAGCACTTCTTAATGTTACAACCAAACATCTATTTTTTCAAAAAAATGCTTTTGTGTTAAAAAAAAAGCACTTATTACTCTTTTAAAAGCCCAACCAAACAGGTGCTTAGTTTAGATGACTACTCATAGCAATCATCCGCTAAGTACATACATGCACGAACATCATACAAATATAAATAAGAATGGCATAATTAATCAAATAAACAATGTGCACATGCTTCAATACATTTTTGTTTTAGTATTAATACAAATGCAACTACTTCCTTTATTTTCTGTGATAAGCCTGCACATTTCCTTTAGGTGTGGATAACGAGTGCTATAGATATCCGAAGATATCAAACTATGGATACCGAAGGTATCAAACTATGGATACCCAAAGGTATTAGTCTGTGGATACCTAAAGGTATCAAGCTATGGATACTCGAAGGTAACAAACTATGGACATCAGTGGTGTCAAACTGTAGCAACTACACTGGAACCATATAGGCATGCTTATCTATCCACTACCAAGATAAGAGGCAGGAATCATAACATGCCCTTTAGCCATTTGCAAATTTCACAATCCATATAGTAATCACAATTCATATATCAACAAATCATATGAAATATATTTCATGTCATAAACAGTATATAAGTTTGGAATGTATTATGCATAAACAGTATATAAGTTTGGAATGAATTATCCTCAATCTTTTAATTCCATTGTTCAATCATTCAATTCACACATGACAAGGCTGATTGCATTTATTTTTAAGTGTTTGAAAGGTTTCATGCACATTCAAAAAGATTGGGTGCATATTCAAAAAGATTGGGCTAAACGAAAACAATATTATGGTTGTGACAGACTCTCTTTTCATTCATACCGCAACGTGTTCCTTAATATGCATATAGAAAAAGTCAGAACTGGGTTTTTAAGTCTTCTGGACATGTTTTCCCCTTTGTATTTAGTTTCTATAGCATCAACAATCAGACCATTTGAAAATCTAAATCATGAGATATAAATAAAATAGTACAAGCTGTTCCAAAACAGGGGCAGTATCAGGTTGCCTGTTTTGATCTTAATTTGGAAGGTCATAGATCCAAAATTAAATCAAAGTGTCTTTTAGAGATATTTACCCCTATGTCTTAGGCTTCATATACAACTTGAATCACATAATTTTGGGCTCTGTACAATTCGTTATAACTCAAACAATGTGACTGAATCAAGAAAACTCTGGACAGAATTCCATTACACAATACTCTTTTATCATATTCAACCAATTCTATCCAAAATAACACCAAAGAACCATCTCATAACCAGTCCACATAAACTAAGTAAAGTAAAAAACCTTAAAATTGACAAATTGGGTCGTCTATTGCCTTTCCTTCCCTTCCTCTTTAGCTTTGCTTGATTTACCACCTTGATTTCCACCTATTCTTACATGAAAAATGATGGAATGAAGAAGATGAAATGGAGAGGAGAAAATATGAAATTAGAATTTCATGAACCCCCTCTCCATATCCCCATTCCAGAGCTTTCAATACTCACACACATGTTTTGTTATTATTGGTCATATATGCCTTAATATAATTGGTCCATATGGCCATTTTTGAAAAAATTGCATATTGGTCCTTCTTATTCCTTTACTTCCCATATTGGTCTACAATATTATTAATGAAATTTGTTCCCCTATGTCTTAATTTTCTAATGTCATAAATGTTATGCAATTTAGTTAATTATTTCAGAAATTATACCCAAAACACCATAGGTTGTTCGAAAACATAGGGCAGTAGCCATAATAAAATTTCAAGCCAGAATTATAAGACCTTAGAGGCACAATAAAATTTAGGTTCCTTCATGAAAGTTTTAGCTCTATATCTCTAGATTAAGGCTCAATTGCAATTATCCAAATTGGAGCTATACATACCAATATATGACCAAATTACCGAGGTATGCTCATGCCAAAACGAACAGATTACCCATTTACCCAAATCTTTTACATTAGATATCTTTATGTTAATTTATTTGTTATGTTCACTCCCTGATACACCTTAGACATGCTATCATACTTCTAGGATATATTTTGGGTCGTTACAGTTCGTTCCTCAGAAAAATCCTTACATAATAACCTCACCTTGTTTATTATACCGAGAAATTAGTTGGAGTATTCTTTAATGGATTCTGACTCTTTCATCTTTAGCATTTCAAATTCTTTGATCACGTTGAGCACTTGCATGCTCTTTATTCTTTCATTGCCTTGGTATTCCTTTTTGAGGTAATCCCAGATATCCTTTGCGACTCTAGATTCATAATTCTTGTGAATATGATGTTTGAAACAATAGAAAACAAGCAAGCTTTGGCTTTAGACTTCCTATTTTTTCTTTCTTTCTTTGTGTATCTTCATTTGATTCATTGTAAGATTTGTTGGTAATGGAGACACTTCATAGTCTTCCTCTACAGCTTCCCAATCATCCATAGCATCAAGATGAGCTTTCGTTCAAACAGCCTAAACTTGATAGTTTTCACCATAAAAAATTAGTGGTGTACCTTGAGATAATTGTGTTTCAATCTCCATTACTTGAAGATGGTTGTAATTCTGGTCGTAATTCTTGTTGTAAATCAGATATGTTCTTTAGTTTCACTCATCTCACAAGTCCATAAAGACAAAATTCTTTGATACCATTTTATTGGTTTTTTCGAACAACAAAGGTAATTAAGACTAAAAGTTTTTAGACTGCAAAAGACCTTAATTTATTGAGCATCAAACCATTCTCTTATACAGTATTGGAGAAAAAAAATCCAGAAAAATCTGCAGAAAATCTGCTACAAATTGTTTTAAATAAAAACTTAAAATCATAATCATAATCATAATAAATACTTTGACTAAATCTTTTGAAAATGAAAAACCAATTTCTGCAATTTGTTAATAACTTCACAAATCATGCTATTCAACAACAATTTTATTTGAATTGTTAAAATAATTCATTAAATGAGTTTAATATCATTTAGGCCCCTGTAGTTTGGTAAACTATCAATTAAGTCCCTATAGTTTGATAAACTATCAAATAGGTTCTTATAATTTTAAATTACTTTCATTATCAATCCAGTGCCACACATGCCATGTGGCACCACGTAGACATGCCATGTGATACACCGTTAGTCAGAAATAACAGAGGGACTAACGGTGAAAATAATTTTAGCTTTAGGAACTTATTTGATAGTTTTGAAACTATAGGGCTTAATTGAAAATTTTCCAAATTATAAGAGATTTTGGTGAAATTAACCCTAAAATAAAATACATTTCACACAACATCATCTGGAAGAAGTTTGGCAAACATGGTTTTTTTTTCTTTTAGGACTAACATAGCTAATTTATCGATCTCGCTCTTGTCTTCCTATCGAAGCCTCCATGTCAAAGTTCACTTTCAACAACTTAACTTCACAAATGTGTGCACCAGAAATGTGACCTACTACATAGATCAACACCATCACGATGAGAACTCTGGTGATTAAAATTCCAAGCTCTGCAATTTTATTTTTATTAGATACACTGATAGCAACTGCTTCATGCATCACAAAGAATAATAGAAAAGCAACTATGACCTCTACCACCTCCCATCTCACACATTTTTCACAAACAGTTAATAAGCAACAAATAAAAATGAAAAAGACAAATAATTTTCTCATTTGTCACATAATGAAAATAGATTGATACTTAAATTGACACCTCCATAGATTTGGAGACTAGAAAGCGCACTACTTACTAAGTTTAGCAAGCAACACAGCAATGTGTATCAAGTTCCAGAGCATCTCATTTTATTGACTAAACAGGTCTCAGGGTTTTTTTATGAATACTAAGATTAGACCTTGTTCCTGGGCTTCCAAAGACATCACTGATTTTGGGTTAAACAGACGTGTAGACTATTTGAATTGGTTTGAGGGTGGGGAGCTTTAATTTAAGTTCGTTTTTTAATCATTTTAAGGGTGGGGAAACTCTGATTCTACTTTCCTTTTCTAATTTGATTCAATGATTTTTTATGACTTTTTTTGATATCTCATGTATCTATATATATATATATGACCCTTCCTTTCTTTTTTTTTAATTTTCTTTTCTTTTTTCCTTTTTATTTTATTACAAATTCAGTCATTATATTATAAACTCGTTTTAATATTAAATATTTTTTTAATTTTAAGTCAAAATTAAGTGCTGTGGGTATCTTTAAACATTTTTAACGTTAATGATTTATAGCTATTTTGATCATTATGTTAAGATTTAAATTACTTGCATAATATTTAATATACCCAATTTTTATTTAAAATGTCCTTAAAATTATATTTATAAATATCAACAAATATCTAATATTTTTGTTAAAATTTTCTTTTAAATTATTTTTTAAATAAAATAAAATATAAGGGTAATTAAAAGAAATGATAATCACATAATTATCTAAATGTTGAAAGTAATGAAATCATATAAAATAGCAACACTTTGATTGGTGCTTAAAATTATTTAAAAGAATAACAGTTCTAGTTGTTATCTATAGAAGTTTTTAGTACAATTTTTTTTATTTTGTTGTCTTTTTAAATATATGACAACAAATTATTATTATCATTGCTTTTTAATATTATTAAAGGCAATACTTTAAAAATTGTTACATCATATTAATTTTTTATAACACTTTTTTAAATTGTTACAAGCCTATTATTGCCTAAAGTTGTTTTTGGTGTAGTAGCAAATTAAGCATACATCACCATCATTAATAAACATAAAGATATAAATATGAAACTCATACTTTATTTATTAAGTAAAATGAAGAGTAAATACAAGATAAAAGAAAAGAGTTAAAGAGAATACAACCAAAATTGCTATCCCAATTATAATCTTTTCTTTCCAATCCACTTTGAATACTCTTGATAACCCTAACTCTCTAAGTCAATGCTATAAAAAATAGAAACCTTAACTAAGAATAACAATAAAAAAAACCTAACTCTTCCGATTCCTTACATCTCTCTGTACCTCCCTCGACACTCTCTTACCTCCTTTTTTCATGTTGCCTCATCTCCTTTTTTATAGTTTTGGACAACACCTATTGTCATGAAGAGACCTTAATATATTTCTTAGGGTATTTGAGTCATTTTTTGTTCAAATAATCTTCAATTCTCAAATTTTTGGATCCAAAATGATGATTATATTTGAGTACAATGACACTGTTATAAACCACCATTCATCTTCTAATTTTCTTTACTTTTCTCTACTTTCTCAAGATAAAACAATGATTACAATAAGATGTAAATGACATTATTATATGGGGCTATTTATATTCTTACCTCTTGTGCAAATCATCCCTCTTTCGTTTTCTTTGCATTTTAACCCCTTAAATAGACTTGTGCCTAAATTGTAAGCAAAATAAATCTTAAAGAGATTAATTTTATACATTAATAAAAGTAAAAATATCTTAAAATATGATATAAAAATCATATGAATTACCACTATCAAGTAGCACTTGAGTCAAGAATATACTCAAGTACGTCATTAGCTAGAGAAATTGCCTCATCAGGAAAATTGGCTATTAGGTTGCTATTTGGTTCGCTTTTAGGTTCAACAACGATATCAGTTGTATTTACTGCTCTTTGGTAAGATCTTTGATTGGTGATGCAATTGGTGAGACTGCTGTCTCTGCAATCTGTGCTTGATTGGCTACCTTTCTTCATATTAGTTTTGATATTTACTTTTCCCACCAATCTGGATAGCCATGCAATTCAAAACATGTGTCTTTTGCATGCTTAGCTTTCTTATAATGATCACAAAATAACTTTGAAGTATCTCAATTTCCAGTCGTCATTCAGGAGATCTCAGATTTTGAGTTGCGTTATGATGTATTAAAGGTAGCAACTTCAGAAACAGTTATGCCTTTTAACGCCATATTCTATTGCTTCCGCGCATCTTGGGAAATAAGTGTGTATGCCCGTGCTCACATGGTTTAAACAGCTACTAACATATCTCTCAGTTGCGTATTCACAAAATACCCCTGGGCCTTTGTAAGCCTTAATCCATCTCTTATGATAATATAAAGGAGTTCCATCAGCCATCGTCCAACTATTGGCAACAAACAAAAGCAGAAATATCACAACCAGGAATAAAAAGGGAGACAGCCTATTTCAGAACGATAATCCACCCTTACACATCAAAAGAAAAAACAAGAAAACCAGTGCTCTTCCAACATATTTTTGCCCACATCGCCAAAAATCACAACAAACAAGATTCCAGCAGGACCCATCATAGCTTTTGAATGCAGCTCCAGTCTTCTTGATTACAGGTCAGTATTACTAATCCACAAAGCTCTTAGAAAGCAAGAGGTATCACACTATTCGGCATTACCAGCTCGTATGCAGCAAAACCATTTTCTCTGCAACCCAAAATAACACATTCTAGTATCAAACTGAAACCGAAAATGATTTTGACGGACCGTATATTGACTCATGAAACACTCATGATGTTTGTTAAACTCATGCATTTGATCAAGGGACTCATTGCTCTCAATAAAATGGAGTTTGATCGAACAAATACAAGGATGCCCCATGAAATTGTTTCATCATTTGTTATCTACAACCAGCTGGACAGCCCAAAAGCATGGCCATATGCTCATTATATTATGCTTTTCAGTCAGAAAGAACAACAATAGTTGTGACAGAGTGATGAAAAAAAGTGGAATTCCGCTGACAAGAAACATCTACCTAAAGTCGGGGAAGGAACACTAATGTCATTTCAGAACTACAGAAAAATGTATATGCAAGTGCTCACAGGTAGGTGTTCATATAGGTGTCGCATGCCATCCTTTTCACTTAATCCCAGCTCTAATAAGCAGCAATGCAGCATACATATGAAAGAGATTAGCGATACATTATAATAGATAAAAGAAATATTAGGAGGGCCACCAAGATGAAAGATAACATTATGTAAAGACATTATTGCCAAAAATTTAATGAATTATAGGTATAAGAAATAGAAATTAAAAGGATTCAAGAACCACATACAATGCAACTGTACAAAACTTAGTTGTGAAAAGTTGACAAGCCTTTTCCCACAATAGAAGAAAGAGTCAACAGGTCAGTATTGAGAGAACTTCCAAGTGTTCTGTATAACGATTAGTGCCAATACTATTTACTAATATTGATGTGTTTGTGTGAATTGTTGATTGCATATGAAGCACACTCTTGCATGTAATTGTGAATAATTAGCAAGTACATTTAAAGCAATACTTTAACAGAAAAACTTTTTACCGCATCATCAGGGCACTAACATAAAGCAACAAATTGTTATGGGCATACGTGATAGGTGTTCAAGCAGATATAAATGCAGTTTGGCTACTTACAGATTGAGGCTTTCCAAGCGTAGCAGTAGCACGATGCTTCACTGCAGAATCATCCTTTGCTGGTGAGTCCGGCTTGCCACCAGTCCTTTTCTCATTTCTGGCCTTGTTAAAGATGACTGTGAAACCCTCAGCCGATGCCGGATCATTGACATCCCATTCACCGAATTTGGGTAATGGATGACCCTTTTCCTGTATAAATTTGTCTTGGAATGTCAATCTAGCTTTAACTATGAAAAAATAACATCATTAAGCAAGATATTATTTTAGTACAAATTCATCAACAAGGAATCAAAATAGAAGGTAAAGCTAATGGTGGAGACCTGACACTGGTAGATCATAATTGCAATTATGCGTTTGGAACCCTCACAATTGAAATTGGGACAACAAATCCCAACCTTATTGTTTGTATAACAGCCAACTCCTCATCCAATTAAAATGAATTTAAACATACTTACCATTTTCAGAGTTACAATCCTTAAAATAAAGTGAAGAATTTCAATTATGAAAATCTTTTTTTTCAATAAGTTAATAATGTAAATTAGTGTTGACTTCTAAAAATTGACATCCTAACTGCAAGTGAAGTTGTAATTCAGCCTTTCAATTCCAATTCCTTTATTTTGTAGGACATCAGAATTCAAATTTCTACAACAAAAATTTCAAGAATTATATTGAAACATTCAGTTCTTTATATGAATTCTTATCTCCCTTTCCCTATTTGTCTTGTCTGTTTTTCTTAACACCCCTTTTCTATGTTCCCTCTCCTTTTTCCTTTCTTTTTTGTTTACTTCTTCCTTCTTTCTCCTGTATTCTTTTTCTTCTTTATTTTTTTTTTCTTTTGGTTCCATCTCTTCGACTTGCTTCCCCATCACTCTCTTTACCTCTCTATATGATGCCTTCTTGCCTCTTTCTAACTTGTACATTCTTGCTTCACCTCTGTTTTGTCTCTTTTCAGTATCATTCTTTCTTGCTCTCTCTCACTCTCTTTCCCTCTATTTCAATCTCATCCATTTTTCTTTGTGAAGCAATAAGAAGTAGACAACACAAATAAGACTTTCTAGATGTTTGACCTTTTATTTTTCTTTCAGAATTAAGGTCTGCATTCGGAATTCTAAATTGTAACTTTTCAATCAGCCAAACAGAATAATATGATTATATTTTGAACTGAATAAACCGTAAATGCTGCGTTTAGTACCCACAGAATTGAAATTGGGAGAGTTAATTTCATCCCTTCACTTTATCTGCCACACAAAATGAGAATTTCACTTATTCCCTCAATTCCTAGAAACGAATGCAAAGACGGGAGAATGACTCCGCAATCAAAACTGTGAACACCCAAACTCGTTTGAAGCTCTTAAATTAGTCGACAAAAACCTACATATTCTCCAAATCACATTGAAGAGACTCATTTTCAGCAATTGTGAGAACAGAGATTCGGTTGTATTAATCAAGGAAATGGGGACTACAAATAACAAAACATTCATTTCTTCATTCATTTTAGACAAATCCAGGCCAGGAACTATCAATATACGAAATCTCTCAAACGCAAACCACAATTTATTCACGAAAATTTGATGAAAAAGATGTTTAAAAAAAAACTCCGCATAGTTTAATGCAGCACGGACAAAAGAAGTCCAGAGAAAGTGAAAAACAACATGCAACCAGGAAAAAATATACGAATAGAAACAGCAAGAAAATAGATGGATCCAAAGTCAAATTTGATCTAACAAAGAAAACTGGTATAAGGATGGAAACAGCGTACCGTCATGGTTGAACAGTGAAGGACCCGAGACGCCGCCTCCTTCGCAACTCCGGGAATGATGAGTCAGAGAGAGGGCGAAAGAGAGAGAGATGGGAAAGGTGGGCCACCTGCCATGCGGTCATGATGCAATGACAAGCAAACACATATTAAAAGAAATGAACTGGAGCCCACAATGTTTTCAAACATCACATTCCCACACACCACGTAACATGATACATGAACATGACTGAATGAATTATTACAAACAATCAGTATCGTAAAACAAATGCCATTCTTATTTATTCAAAAAACGAAAATTTGTCCTAATATGTTAAAATAAATTATTTCATTAAAAAAATAAGCCGATAATTGCTTAAACTCTTAAAAACACCTCTCCGTGGCTTTGTATTTGAACCTAGTAAGTAATAATAAGAAAGGCAATTTAAAATAATAATAATAATAAGCGAGGCTAATTACATGCACAAGGTTGCTTCAGACCTCCTCCTTAAATGCTTAATTATTTGGATAGTCACTCATCTGAATGCCGGTTAATTAACTCAACCTTTTCCCTAAATAAGATGAGCAGATAAAGTCCAGGGATTAGGCTAGCTGTTCAACTTTTTCTTTCAAATATTGTCTATCAACAAACCAGAACAGTACCAAAATGTGGAATATTCTTTGATTGTTTTCGGCAAACAAAAATAGGAATAGAAGTTGATTCTGTAACTGAGTTGAGATTTTTGTACGATTATACACATTTGCTCCCAATAACCCATCCCACCAAAGGCCAGCGCATTACGTGTAAGCACGTTCACCCCTAGCTCACTTAAATTCAAGGTAATATAAAAGCTTTTTACTTCTAGTTTGTTAAATGGTAATAGTCCTAAGAATAATCAGCCTTTTATTCAAATTAAACGTGATATAAAAGCTTTTTTACTTCAAGTTTCTTAAATGGTAATAGTCCTAAGCGCAATCAGCCTTTTTATTAAAGTTAAGTAATGATATTTATGTCGATATCGTAATCATTAATCAGAAAATAATCACGTGAAAAAATAAAAGTTACAATGCCAAGACCAATACGTGTAAGTCCGGCAACTTTTTCACATTCATTTTTATTTTGTTGTAAACTTTAAACTAGACCAAGAAAGAAAAAAAAATAAAAAAAGAAGACAATAGGCTTAGGCCCTTAGGGTGATGAATGGCTAATGATTACAAGAAACCAGTTGGGAAAAAGGAGATATCAGTCAGCAAATTGACGTAAGTTCGTTTTGTATAACATGCATGTCAACAAGGTACTGTATCCATCTTCACTCTCTGAAATGGGATCATACGGTACCCGTATCGATTAGTTTTTAAATTTATAAAATAATTTTTAAATTTAATAAAATTTGTATAGCAAAAATAAGTGAAAAGGAAGAAAGATAACAGAATAACAATGCTCTTATTATAACGAAAAAGGTCATTTTATTAATGAATATCCTAAAAATTTTAATTAAAAAATTGAAATAAATAATAATATTGAAGAAATAATAAATAATGAAGATTTTATACTCACACATACCTTTGAAGATTGTATTTATGATGAAACTATTTATATAATCATTAATATTGAATATTAAGATGATACAAGTTCAGAAAATAAGTGAAATAGTAGAACCATCTCAAGGTCTCTTCAACCTATAATAGATACTTTCGAACACAAAGGAGAATTGAAACAAGATATTTTAGTTGATCAAAAACTTTTAAAGAAAATACAAACAGCAGAATATTCTATTAATTCTTATAGTAGTTTTAATACATCTTTATTTGAAAAGATAGGAATAAAACCAAGAAAACATCAAATATTTTATAGAGTAAATTTACATGAAAAATCTTTGGATATAAATCTAACTTCAAACCGAGTAAATATTCCTCTTTTCTTTAAATATGATATTGTTAATCCAAGAGAGGTTCCAATCTTAGTTTTGATGATAACAAAATATATTTGATTATTAATAATTTAAGTTTATGATGTTAATCTCAAAGATAAGTATGTTTCAAGAAGAATTTAATATGAAAAGTTTGGAGTTTGAAGGTTAAATTTCAAGATAATAGAAGATTAAATAATTTGGAAGCTTTAAGACCTTAGATAGATTGTTTCAAATATGTTTGTAAGTTTTATTTGATGTTCAATTGACTTAAGGGTTTAGTTTTGATCATGCATTGCATTTAATATGTAAAGTTGAATATTTTTTCATTTCATGTTTTTGAATTGTTTGATGGGTTTTGATCATTCATATAACTTTAATATATGATTTAAAAGTTGTTTGAAGTCTTAATTACTGTTGGGAACTTGTATGAAAAGTTTTAAATTTAGTTTTGAGTATTTTTCATACTTTCTAGAAGCACAAACGGTGGGTTGTTCATTTAATAAACGATGTCGTTGATGAATCCAGAAGGTGTCGTTGTACTCCTAGTTTTTAGCATCTTCAACGTCGGGTTGTTCATCTGTAAATGGCACCATTGATAAGCCCAAAGGGTGTCGTTGAAGGCTCTGTCTCTAAATACTAGTTTCTACTTTCAAGTTTTTTCTTTTAGTCTTCATTCTAACATCCTAAAAACACTCATAAACCCTTCTTAAGCATCCAGACACTATATATAGTCTAGAAATGATTTTTGAATCTCTTGGCACTCCAACAACTAACTAAACCTCCTGAATCTCTCAAAAGTCGCAAGCTACCCATATTTTACTGCACTTATTTTCAATCATCTGTTTGTTACCAATTTGTGTTTCTAGGTATATGAAATTGTTTCTAATCTCTTGCTTGAGTGTTTAAGAGTTTATCTTATCTATCTTTTACATTTTAGAGAGGTTGTTTCATCATATTAAAATATAATTCCTACATCTATCAAAACTATCTCTGTTGAGACTGCTCTAGCTTGAATCTCGATTTCAGGTAATAAAACTTGTTTCTAAAATCATGTGATTGGAGTTTTCAATTTGCTTAAGGTCTTTAGATTGTGTTTAAACTTTGTCTCGAATTTTTTAGGCCTGTTTGAGTTATCTTTGAGCTTGAATATTCATATACTTCAAGATAACTATTGTTTTCACTAGTTTAAGTTTGATTCCGATTTCAACTTAATCTATTTCTTTGTCTTTGTTATTATTGTTTTACATTTTTTTAAGTTCTTAGGAGTCAGAATAATCTTAGTTTCAAATTTTTAGTTAATTATCTCATTATTTGTGTGCATTAGTTCATTCATACATCAAAATTGTATAGTTTTTTATATTCATTTTTTAATCACGTGTTCATCATTTAACTCCTTTTCTGGGTGTATAAATTAATTTTGTTTAGTTTATATAAGGTGTTAGGAGTGGTCTAGAATTTTTAGTTTGATTTTTAAGCATTTATATTTGTGTTTTGAGCTTAATATTCATATAATACTTAAATTGTCCAGATTTTATGCTTAACTCATTTTAATCATATTGCATATATCCATACACGTTTTTGGTGCATAAATTTTATCATACTAAGTTTGTTTTAGCTTTCAATATTATTATCATTCACTCATATCATTTATTAAAAGCTAAAGCCTTTAGTTTTAATTTTGCATTGAGTGAAACACCTTTCAAAGTGTATTTGGTTACTCGAATCTGGGAGAATTGAATCATTTGGATATTTGTGAATTGTATAGACTTCTCTTTGCCTTAAAAAGAGTTGGTATAAGTTACTCTTCACCTTTAGAAAGTAAGATTTTTATTGGGTTACTCTTCACCTTTAGAAAGTAAGATTGTAGAGGTTGCTTTTTACCTTATAAGAAGATTGTACTTGTCTTGATTGACTAGTAAAGAGTCAATTAACAAGTAGTTGAAAAGGAGACATAGCCTATCTTTGGGGTAGGTGAACTTCTTTAATTTGCTTGTGCCCTTCTCTTATCTTAACTCATTTACTTATTGTTGATTATGTGTCTTGAATCTTAGTTTATTACATTCATTTTGGTAGTTACATTCTCATTCCATTTTAGGTTGAATCTTGGTTTAGTAATTACATTTAGTTTTCAATTGATTTAGGTTGCTAGTTTTAATAAGTTAAAAAGTTTTTAATACACAATCCACCCCCTTCTTAGGTGTCATAGGGCTTACAATTGGTATCAGAGTCTAGGTCTCACTCTTGAATTAATTTCTAATGAAATTATGAGAAAACATCCATTATGGAACAATTGGGTAGCTTGTCTAGTTTTGAACCTCAAAATATTGGTAGACCTCCTTTCCTTGATGGAAATGAGTACTTATATTGGAAAACTAGGATGAAGTTCTTTCTTCAAGCTGAAAATGTTAAGTTATGGGATATAGTGAATGAGGGTCCTTATATTCTCACAAAGTTTGGGAACGGCCAAAGAATTCCTAAGGTAAAAGAGGAATGGAATGTAGAGGATGAAAGATTGCTTTCACTTAATAGTAAAGCCGTTCATATCATATTTTGTGCTTTAATTAGAAGTGAATTCAATAGCGTATCTATGTGTGAAACAACTAAATAAATTTAGCATACTTTAGAGGTTACTCATGAGGGTACCAATCAAGTGAAAGAAAGTAAAATATCGATGCTTATTCATCAATATGAAATATTTTCAAGGCATCCTAATGAAAGAATTTCTGACATGTATACTAGATTTGGTAACATTATAAATGCTTTGAAAGGTTTAAGAAGATCATATGCTAATGTTGAAATTATTAGATTTGACAATGTACTTTTAGTTGAAGGTTTAAAGCATAATTTGTTAAGTATAAGTCAATTATGTGATAAGGGTTGTAAAGTTTCTTTTAAAGGGAAATCTTGCATAGTTTCTAATGTAATTGATAATTGTATTGTCTTTATTAGTAAGAGAGTAGGAAATATGTTCACTATTGATATAAATGATCTCCTTAACTAAAATGTTGATTGTTTGATGTCTATCAATGAGGATGCTTGGATGTGGCATAAAAGGTTAGGTCATGCTAGTATGGAACACATCTCCAATCTTTGCAATAAGGAGCTAGTGAATGGCCTACCCAAAGTGAAGTATGAAAAGAACAAGATATGTGATGCATGTCAAATGGACAGGCAAATCAAGGCCTCATTCAAGAAGAAAAATGTACTAGCAACTTCTAGACCCTTAGAGTTATTACATATGGACTTGTTTGGGCAATCTAGAATTGCAAACTTAAATGGTAAATTGCATGCATATGTGATTGTTGATGATTATACTAGATTTACATGGGTTATGTTTCTTACTAAAAAAGATGAATGTTTTAGGTCTTTTGTTAAGTTTGCTAAAAGAGTTCAATTGGAAAATGCTACATGATTACTTCAATTAAAAGTGATCATGGTAGGGAATTTCAAAATGACTTGTTTGATGTATATTGTGAAGAAAATGAAATTTTTCATAATTTTTCAACTCCTAGAATTCCTCTAAAAAATGGAGTTGATGACAGAAAGAATAGAACTTTGCAAGTGGTGAGCTCGTCGTAAGCTACCAAATAATAAAAATACCTAAATAACCTAACTAGGTAGCTAGGGCAAGTCAGGGTTGATCTCACAGAGAGCTAGAGTGAATTGTTATCTCTAATGTTGTCAAAAAGAAAATAAAACCCTGGGAAGCAAAGACATCAAAACTAAATACTAAAGACAAATAAAGAAGAAATAAACACGAAATGCGAAAGATGGGTGGAAGATATATCAGGAATTATAGACTTATAATTGATCCTCGAAATATATAACTTGCAATTGGTGTAAGATGCTAGCCTATAGGTTCAAACAAGCTCTCAAACCCTCAGTTCTTCCATTTTTAGATAGGTCCTATACGATAG
>JAOXYD010008824.1:0-15259 GCA_028565735.1 Pinacopodium congolense | reverse complement strand
GGTTTTAGAAGTGAAATATCAAATTTACCCTTTATTTTGTCCGAAGACAGCATATTTTTGTCCTGCCAATCAGTTGGTTGTAATTTACATGTATGACATTGTATTTTATTCAATGAAAAGGTATTATTTATCTTTATATGTTTATTAATTATATTTAGTTATTAATCATGAAGATAAAAATCCTGGAATAATTACTGTATAATTAGAAATTATAATAAGATTATAATTATGAGACTCAAATTATATTTTGTATTATTCTTAAAATGTTCCTAGTCGTAGTTTCGTCAATATAGGATATTGATTGAACGGTTAGACTAGCACACGTTTTGTTTCTTTCTTATGAAGAAAGTAATCAATCTGATAGATTAAAGCGTAGAGACATTTGGACAAATGTGTAGGTGTTTATTAGAGAATAAATTCATTGAATTGACCAAATTATGATAATCCTAAATGGAATATTACTTGTATGTCTGTAGATTATCTTACTATGATGGTTGTATAATTCATCCTTATACTTGAGATTACCAAAATTATCTCATGTAGGAATTACTATATTTTGATGCTACTTATATATTTTATTCTTGGAGTAGTTCAATTTAGTAGTTATTGAATACAGTATGAACTATATAAAGATAGTTGAGTGAATTAATAAAGGATTCATCACCCTAAAATAATTAGGGAGAATATTCAACTGTTCTTGATTAGTTATGGTATTAATTAATAAATACATAAAGATAAATAATACCTTTTTATTGAATAAAATATAATATTGTATATGTAAATTGTAACCAATTGATTGACTGCAAGTGTATAGACCAATATAAAAGGTATCATCGAACTACTATAAATCATTTATGTTGCCTTCTTTAACTTTCTATTACACTTATTTAGATATTTACATTATATTCATCTTGTGTTAACTTGTTATATTCATATCATTATCATTTAGTTTGAATTGTACTATAGGGATTACATAAATCACAAAATCAATTAGATCGTTAACTGAGAATTTCTTTTCAAGTAGATAAGTCACTTCCATCTTTAGTGCCATTAAGAATAACAATAACAATAACAACTCTTATATGTCTTTAGCAATATTCATCTTATTATTTGTTCTTCTATCATAAATTAAAAATTTTTTAAATCTTTATTAAAATTTTTATCCTTAAACAAGAGAAAGAAAAGGAAATTTAAAAAACATTAATAAAATTACAAATTTTTGTTTTCAATACCTTATGCAATATATAAATAGTTTGGCTATCTTATCGAGTAAGAACCACATAATTATTTTTTATTAGTTAAAGACATATAAAAAATTTATAAAAGTATAAATCAATGTATTAAATACCATACCGGTATTAGTACCAAATTTTTTAGAATAGTACTGTATCGGTTTTGGTTAATACTGGTATCATTTCAGATAATTTTTTAAAATTATAAATTAATTCATCAATTTTATAAGATTTGCAAAATAGTTTATAAATGTATTACATTATTTAGTTTTTAACTTAGCTTTAAATTCAAAAAGGCTAAAATAACATAATTTTCTTTTTTTTTAAATCATTTTTATTTTTTCGGGTATTAGCTGGTAGTGGCCAATACATCGCGTACCAACTGGTATTTCTAGTTCCGACCAGTATTTGAATCCGGTATGGTAAACTCAAATTTTGTATCAGTTTCTAGCTGGTACGATTGATACCGGTATAAAATTAAACACTCTTGTATAAATTATTTATATTCTAATACTCTAATAGGCATTTTATAACTTTCTTTTTTCTTCAAAAATTGTAAAATTTTCATTTTAAAGTCATTAAATTAACTAATTGAAAAGTGTATAAATAATTATTCTTAAGAGTTAATAAAATTTTAAAATAAATATTAAAAGATAATTTTGTCATTTTAAGAGGTGAATATCATTTATTATCACTTATGTACCAATTAATAAATAAGTTAATAAACCTATCTTCATTATATAATTCATCTTTTCATATACTAACTCTCTTTTTTTGTAACCTTTTAAAAAAACTCTTTGTATGTAGTTAAATTCAAAAATTAATAATTCAATTCATTTAAATATGATGTTAAAATGTGTGTACTAAATTAAATGTGAATAATATAATTAAAATATTTTTAATATAAAGTGTTAATGAATAATTATAAATTCTTATAAATTTATAAAGACTATTCTTATAATTGAAATGTTTTAAATAGCTATGCATTATGATAATTGTATGTGTGTGTTAACAGTGTTTTAAATATTGATCTTTCAATTCAATTGTCTTTTTTTATGGATTAAAATTTAAGACAACACATATTCAAGGTTGTTCTCATTAAATCGTGACGTATTTTAAAACTTTTTTAGTCAATTTTAATTTAATTATATATGCATATTTGATTCTATTGATATCAAATATTGTAGCTTGCACCAACTATTTACCCTTTCCATGACACACTCTTTTTAAGGAATAATTGCTTTTGTCATCCAATATTTTTGTTAATTTAATAAATCACTTATCATATTATCATTTCTTATCTAAATTTTTATATTATATATAATATTTAGATAAAAATTTAAATTTAAAATTAAATTAGTTAATTCAGATATTAGAGTAATACGGAATAAATTATCCCATTTTAGTGGTTATGCTCTCACTTTTATTTAAAATTTTGTTTATAAAAAACGTAAGATATAAAAAGTTAGATTATATATGTGCACCTTGTATTATGTACTGGAAGAGTCACAAATAAATTAAAAGTCTTCCAAAATGAAGTTGACACTTAAAACACAAAATAAAAACTTTTCTTCGAAAATGCTTTTTTTTAATGAACACAAAATAAAAATTTATAAAAGAACAAAACAAAGTCATAAGAGGCCGTTTGATATCATTTCTGCTTTTTTATTTTTGTTCTTTATTTTTATATTTATATTTTTTTATAAAGAAAAATGAAAACATATTTATTTGATATTTGTAATAACAATTTTAAAAAAAATTTTGATTAAGATTTATGATAAAATAATTAAATAGTGATAATTAAATGTTAAATAAATTTTAAATTTTAAATTAAAATATTCTTATGCACCTTAAAAATACATTACTAGTTGATAAATTACATTAATTATTCAATGTAAAAAAATTTATTTATAAATTTTGTTTTTAAAATATAAAAAAATATAATTTTATTTATTTATTTTTAAAATATAAAAAACATAATTTTTTATTTTTCTGCTTCTATTTTTATTTTTTTAATTTTAAAAATAAAAAAATAAAATAAAATACAACTAAATATATTTTTTCTCTACTTCTCTATTTTTTAAAATAAAAACAAAAAATCAAAAACAAAATTGTAAACAAACGGCCTTCTTACATATAACATGGATGTCCCGATTCCCGATGCAAGTACTAAAGGAAAAAAAAAAGCCCATGACATTTTAACCAAAATAAGTCAATTCATAGGTAATGAATTCGTAACAATCATAACATTAAAAACTATTTCAATCTAATGATTATAATTAAGAAAATTAAGGTGCAACGATTCGAATTTAAAATGATGAAGAACTATGGAAAACAGGTGAAATCTCCAGTAACTATTAATATTTATTCTAAAATTCACTTTAGAGATACAATAAAAATTTGGGTAACAGAATCACCTCCCCTAATAAAAGATGTGGTGCCATAGTGGAAGTACCGAACTACGTGAGAGACTACGGTACAGTGGGCCAATTATCTAACAAAAGTGTGATTACGGTTGAACATCTATTGAGTCCTTTAGTAGGATGAGAGATGCGTAATAACGGGAAATAATAAGTGATTATGATATTTTTAGTCTTTTTACTATGCTTAAAATTTTAATTAAGCATTTGTACTCATATTTTTTAGTTAAAACTTTTATTTTAATTTTTATTGAATTATATTTACTTAACATAAATATATTTTATATCACTTCATAAAGTAACATATCAAACAAATATGCATATCGTAACTATTTCATAATTATTTTGATATTGGACAAATTAGGGTGGCCACTAGCAACCCCCTGCATGTATAGATGGTATTTTTTTCATAACAGTCTCTTTTGATATATGGTGGACAATTAAGACCCAATAAGTTATGTGTAACAAAATATAAAATATCACGTGATATCTCTTCACCAATAAATTCTATTTTTAAATTCAACCAACTCTTGAGAGATATCATGAGAGTGTTAAGAAAAAGATAGAGTTATTCCAAGAAAAGAGTGTAAATATTGAGTGCACATTTGAAGGTTCTATAATTATCTTAATTTATAAACAATTCTATGATTTTATAGGGTCTTGATTCTTATATTTTGTTTTCCACACATTCCTTATTTAATTATGAATTCTAATATAGTTTATGTTAATGAATGATATATAGAAAGAGGATGAATTGTGTGTATATCCATTTTGAAACATTTTTACAAATTAATGAATGAAATGTCTAAACTAATGAATAAATGTGTAATTAATCAAATGACAATATCATAAGCATAAATATAATAAATAAATCCTAAAAAGAGAGTGTAGAAAAGAATTTATAGTAGTTCAATCAAATAAAATTTGACTTATGTCTAACCTTGAGACTTTATTCGAGAATTTGATTCTCTCTTTCCTTAACAAATAGAGAGGAATTTGTCTTACATTCGTCTTCTTTCAACAGAAGATAGACCTTTACATGACTTTCTTTGTAAGGGTAAATAGAAATCATTTACATAGCTTCTTTATTATAGGTAAATAGAAACCAATATCTTCTTTAGGATTTCCTTATCAAACTATGTTTTAAAAATCAATTCTATTGCCATAACCATAATCATCACGAAGACAACATGTCACGTATAATGATTTAAAAGCACAAGAACTATGTGAGTAAGACCTATAAAATAAAACACATATGTACTTTTAGGCCTTGAGTGATGTAGCAGATGATATAGTGTTGTACATATGTGATGATAAGAACTAACATATGAACTATATGAGTTATGAATATATGTCATGTTAACTAAGGGGAGTTATGAATATATGTCATGATAACTAAGGGATGTTTTACCTATGTTTGTTGATGATCAAACAACTTTGTTATTAACGATTTTATTATATTTGATGATTTGAAAAGATAGGTTTGAAGAAAAAGTGTTTAAAAGATACAATTTTGAGGCTTGGAGCTAAAATAGGAAATCATGAAGAACCAAAAATAAAGATAAAAACAAATCATGGTTTTGAAAAATGGTTTTATAGCCATTAACATCTATTATCCCTTGGGCATAATGCTTTTATACATTCTTAGCCATTGCTCTTTTTATATTAGTCAGATTAGCAATTGAATTTTGAGACTTGGATGTAACTATTTCTCCCTGTAGCACTTTTGCACCTTATTATTTTATTAATAATATTTCTTTAAATTAAAAAAAGTAATAAAAAAAAAGCTTAAGACCAAGATAGTGCTATTATATAGGTTATAACTTGTAATCTTATCTTAATTCTCCCAAAATGTTCAATAGGATTAAATGATGCATAATGCATTCATCTTTAGTTTTTATGCATATAGATTGTATGATCAAGAGAAATTAGTTGGGAAAAATTTAAATGTATCTCCTAATACACCAAAACTCTTGGAGAACTGGTTTAGAGAGAGAGAGAGAGAGAGAGAGAGAGTTTAATTTTATGGAAAAGAAGTATTTGAAGTGTAAGGATATATTTTGGGATTTTTTTGCATATGTTAGAATGTGTGAAACATTTGAAAAATTAGTTTTTTGTATGGATTGATCAATCAATGTATTAGAGTGGTCAACTAGTGCACGATTTTTATAGGAATTGGTTGACTGGTGAGTAAGACTAGTCTATTAGTAACTGATCAATCAATATATTTAGGTGGTCAACTAATAGGCATAAGAATCATGTTCTAATATATAGTTTCAACAAGAATTTTTATGATAAATGATTTTTAGCGCATTCCAAAGATAAAAAATGACTAGTTGATGAATTTTTACTTATAAATATGTATGTTGGAGTGTGTGTTAGACATCCAATTGAGTGTGACATAAATGGTAGTGAAGTGAGAAGTGTTTAAGTGTTCTTTTGAATGCTTTGGATGTGTTTGTATAAGGTTTGTTACATTTATCATTTGGTTTGTATGTGAACCCCTCTAAACATTTTGATTTGAGCAAATGAGAATTTTTTAAGTGTATTTTTAGATAATGAGGTTATGGAACTAAAATTATAAGAGCTACTCTTATCTTGTAAAAAAGGGAGTAGTTGTAGAAGGTTTAATCTTATCCCTTAAAAAGGAGAGTGGTTGCATAAGAGTTAATCTTCTTCTATTGAAGAAGATAATGCGAGCAAGATGTTGGAAAGTTGATGTAGATATGGATTGTACACTAAACTACGAAAACATCTATTTGCACATCTTTTCTATTTGGTCTTTACTTTTTAAGTTTATTTTAATTAAAAAATTATTATATTATTTTACATTAAAGATTACAATAAGAGGGTGATTTTTAATTATATATAAAGACTTAGAAATTTTAGAATCATTTAATTCACTGCCCCTTTTTATGGGTTATACAGGGGCCAAAAGTTTGTATCATAATTAGGCCTCGTGTAGTTGTATTTCTAATAAAATAGTGAGTATAAAATGGACTTTGGAAAATTAAAACAATCTATAAGAGTAGATTTTAGGAAAATTATATAAAATGACCCTCACATTCCAATAAAAATAACAATTGAAGATAATGTAGAGACAATAGTACTAAAGGATGAAAGTGAGTGGGATGAAAGGATGAAAGATTTATTACTCTTAACAATAAAATTTTATATATTTTATTCTACACATTAAGTATGAATGAATTCAATAGAATTTTTTATGTGTGAATCTGTCAATGAGATTTGATGCACATTAGAAATTAATCATGGAGGCACCAACCAAGTTGAAGAAGAGGAGAGTGATCATGCCAAGAAAGAAGTGAGTCATGTATATTTCTTAGATAATGAGATACCCTTTTGCTCAAATTTTTGTAATAATGAAAATAGGGTACCTTCTTCCTCAAACTTTAATAATGAGGATAAGGATGATTGTGTTAATAAGTTAACTTATGATACATTAGTTAAGTACTTAGAAGGTATGATTGTGAAAATGAAAGAGCTATTATCTAAATACAAAGAAACATTAAAACTTTTAGATGCATGAAAATTAAAGAATGAAAGATTAAAAAGTGAAATACATAGCTTTATAGAATCAAAGAATGAGAAAAAAAATTATTGTGAAAAAATTGAAAAATTAAAATGCCTCTTCGAAAAAATAAGTAGAAAGTCTAAAAAATTCATTGTCTAAATTCACTAGGATAAAAAGAAGTTAGAGTGCACACAAAGTGCTCAAAAAGTCTTCGAATGATAGGTGTTGCTTAGGTTTTAACCATGAAAATGCATTAATCAAGTAAAACTATTTTTGTTAATGGAAAAAATCTAGAAGATGAACATATAGCTAGACCATCTTATGAAAATATTACATCATCTTCTAAATACCAACCTAGAAAAACACACTATACATTCATGTATGGAACTCAATCAAGACATAGGAGGGAATTTCATAAAGGAATAAATAGCATACTTTTTATATACAATCTCGTTTAGCAAGTTCTCATGATAAACAAAATGACATGATATATGCTTACACTTCTCACATGTATATGAACGTATATCCTATGATATCACATTATGAGAGGATGAATGCTAATACATATAGACTTAAAGTTAGGATACAATTTAACCCATATAAGCCTAGTCACTACATGAGGAATTATAATAAATCAAGATCTAGATATGCATAGGGACATACATATAAGACGCATTTATCCATATTTTGCAATTATTGTGGATATTATGGACACATTGAAATATTTTATTATGATAAACTAAGAAGATGGAATAATATGTCAAGAGGATGGAATGAAAGAAGATAAGCTAACCCTTAAGAATCCAAATTAATGCATTTTGTTTATAGGTCAATGAATATTGAAGGTATCTATAAGATCAAAAGGATAATCATCAAGACATATTTTTGAATTAAGTGAGGGAAGAAATAAAATAACGATTGGTGATACACAAATGGAGATACGTTTTATATTCATTATACTATCTTGAATGTTTCATATATAAAGTGACATCGAATGAAACTTAAATATTACTAGTCATACTTGAATATTGTTTATGATATTTAAATCCGCTATGCCTTTAGTAGTTTCATATCTTAGTGTCCTTATATAGATTTAAGGAGAGTAATAGTTAGATGATACATTAATATAAGAGAGTAAATTTACAAGAGTAGGAAAAAATTGAAAAACTTGTAAAATTATGTATGAAAATTCTTTTTAGAATAATATCCTCATGTAAGAGAGAGTTGTATATGCGTTTTCTATAGGGAGAGCATTTAGATGGATCTTACATATTTGAATATTAGATATTGTTATTGTCTTCCGAATTTGATTAATCACATTTGAAACATATTTAGATCTCCTTAATGATTCATTGCTTATTTTATATTTAGAGATAAACATTTCTATACTCTTTTTAATATTAACAAAAAGGAAGAAAGAAAATTTTGATTTTCTTTATAGAGAACTTATTTTTGTTTATTTAGGGAGAGTTTTGATTTTGATGATGTTGATGTTTTTATTTTTATGTTTTTATATAATGTATAAAAAGAGGGGAGAATTTGCAAAACTGTTAAAATTAAGGGATATTTTGTGATTTTGAATTTTAATTTTTAATAGATTTAATAATGAGGTTATCTTTTTTTTCGGCTATGTAAAAAGGTGAAAATTTTGTTAACATTCTAGCTTATATATTTTTTTGGGATACATAAATTTGGGGAGAGCTTTAATCTTTTAAGTTTTGAGATTGAGTTTTGAGTTATGATGATGTGATTGTTGTTTTATATAAAGGGGAAATGCATAAACTTAGGGGTAGTTTTTAAGTTTTTGAATGTTAATGATATTGATGATTTTTTAAGTAAAAAGTTTTGGATATTAATATCATTTGGGTTTTGAAATGAATTTTGATTCTTGATTATAAATACGAATGTGATTATTTATATAAAGGAGGAGAAAAGTTTAGAGGTGGTAAATTTTATAAGTGGTCTTAACAAAGGTTAAATGATATTGAGAAACTCTAAGTGGTATTAGAGCAATATAATTATTGGTTTGTAAATTGAGAATCACATGTTTCTAGAGTTTATAAATAAAATTTTGATAATTCCAAAAAGGAAGAGAGATTATGTGATATTATATTAAAGAGTAGAAAAAATTTTTCCATTGTATATGATTTACTTTTTATATTTTCTTAACATCATATGGGTTTGTCATCATTAAAAAGGGAAGATTATTGAACCGAGGGAGTTTTCGTCTATATTTTGAAGTTGACAAAATAACTTTTCTACTAATAATTTTATTGTGTTTGATGCTTTGAAAAGATAGGCTTGAAGAAAAAGATTTGAAGAGATACAATTTAAAGCTTTGGAGATAAAATAGGAAATCCTGAAGAACAAAGGTAAAAGAGAATACCATATCTAATATATTAATCTTTAGTGTTTATTTACATAGGTTGCATAATCAAGAGGGATTATGTAGAAAAGTTTTAAATGATCCTCTTGATATACCAACAAATTTTGGGGAACTAGTTTGAAATGTGTACATGTTAAATCTTGTGAAAAATAAGTATTTGAAAATGTTAGGATATAATATATTAATCTTTAGTAGTTATGTACATAGATTGCATAACTAAAAGAAATTTTGTGGGTAAAGTTTTAAATGATCCTTTGGATACAGTAAAACTTTTTAGGGAACTAATTTGAAATGCGTGCATATTGAATTTTATGGTAGAGAAGTACTTGAAAATATTAACATATGTTTTGAGGTTATTTGCATATGTTAGAATGTGTAAATTATATGAAAAACCTATTTCTACATGGTTTGGTCTATTAGTGGTAGTCGATAAGTCATAATTTATTGGAATGGTCAAGTAGCATGCTATTTTTGCTGGGACTGGACCAGTGCATTTGATTAATCGACTAATAAGTACAAGAATCAGGTTCTAATGGTTAGTTTCAACAAGAATTTTTTGATAAATGATTTTTTAATGCATCGCAACAGCAAGAAATGACTAGTTAATGAATTTTTATATATAAATAGGTGTATTAAAGTGTATGCTAGGTATCCAATTGAGTGTGAAGTGTCGTGAATTAAGAAGTATTTTAGTGTTTTGTTTTTTTAGTATTTTAGTTATATTTGTGTGGAGTTTGTTACATTTATCATCTGTTTTCTGTGCAAGACTCTCTAAATACTTTAAGTTGATCAAGTGAGAATTTTTAAAGTTTATTTTGTGATGTGAGGTTTTGGAATTGAAATTGTAAATGTTATTTTTGTGCTATGAAAAAGAGAATGATTGCAGAAAGGTTACTCTTGTCCAGTGAAAAAGAGAGTAGTTAATAAAGGTTCATCTTTACCCATTAAAGAAGATAGGATAAGTGAAATTTCCAACAATATGTTGGAAGTGGATGTAAGAATGGGTTATGCATTGAATCCTTATAAAATCAATTTGTGCCTCTTTTCCCTTTCTTCTTTACTTTTGAAGTGTATTTTAATTCAAGTTATATTATTATATTGTTCATTATATTGTTTTATATTTCACATTATATTAAGAGAATAATTTTTAATTAGGTATAAAGATTTAAAAACTTTAAAATCACCTAATTCCCCTTAGGTTCCATATAGGGGCAAGCATGCTATATGCTTATATGGTGAGCTACAATGGACACAAAATTTTATTATATCTTTTTGCTTATAATTAGGCCTAAGATGTTAACGTGTATATCTAATGCCTTTCATTGTGGTTGAGGTTTATTCTTGCCTTGAATTTTACTTTATCTAGAACTAGACAAGTTGTCATACATGTATAAAATTTCTTTTTAACTTGAGATCTAAAAGATAATATATAAGAATTGTAATTGATTTCTTAAACTATATGTTAGATACTTATACGAGGCTTTAGGCAATGACTTAAACTACAAATGGCTACACTTTGTAAATACAAGTATTTATCTCCTTCTTAAAGTCTTGTAGTGAATCTTGCTTTTTAATATTAATAATAAGCGCATTCTTAGGTCTTATAGTGCTTTGCATTTTACATTTCAAAATTTTCATTTTCTTTTAAACATGCATCTAAGAGTGTCTGGGCTTCTTTATATTTGGAAGATAATTTTTTTCATTTTCTTGCTTTCTAGGCATTTAATTAACTCATCACGAATAAGCTTAATTATTACAACCATCATTACAATTGTCATAAAAAAAGTTTAAGTTAAAAGATAACTCATTACTATTGGCCATAAAGAACATTCTTTTCACCTTAATTTTAGATTCCTCGCTCTCTAAATTACTTGTGCTATCCTAAGTGGCTCTTATTACTTTGTTTTTCTTATGCCTCTTTCTCATTTTAGCATTTTGTTCTTGATTGTCATCTAAGTTATCATTAAAACCACCGTTAATAAGATTGATATCATTAACATTAATATCATTATTACAGTAATCATTAGAAGAATTAGAGCAAGCAATGATCTCATCATCATCTATCATAAAGGCATAATTTATTTCTTTAATCACTAGTGTTTTCATATGTGATTTCAAATGTGCCATATCTCTTAAATATTTTCTCATATAAGGAATATATTTTATTCATGTCTATCCAATATGAAAAGTAACACATGCATTTACCTTACTATTTAATGAGATATATATTTTTTATTCCTATCCTATTAACTCTTCTCTATAATTTCTCATAAATCAAACTCTTTGGCCATGAAAAAGCACTCCATCCTCGTTACTCTAATATAAATAATAATTTTTGTTGAAAATGGGGCAATATTTATATTATAGGCCTTTTGGCCAAAAAATTATGTGATCATGATTAAATTTCATTATGCATGATTACTAAATTCCTAATGAAGCTTTGTATGTATTTTTGTGTGAATTTGAATAAGGAGTTCAATTTTGGAAAATTTTAAAAATTTAAATTTTTTAGTATTGAAAGTAATTGAATTGATTTATATATGACAATAAAGAATGAATATGTATAAAGAAGGTAAGATGAAACACAAAATGCACTTGTCAAGACAAGATGAAATGTAAAACATACTTATCTAAGAAGTAAAAGTGAGATTAAGGCATGATAGAGTATAAAATACACATGTCATTAAATTAACCTAGAAAAGTTTGTATGATTATCTATATGCGTTTTTTAATATTTGAAATTATGTGTGAGAATTTGTTGTATTATGTATTTTAACCATAGTTATTAATTTATAATTAAGAGTCAAATAAGAGACGCTAACTATGTTAATTGTATTACTTTGACTTGAAGCATTTAATTGATAATTAGTTAACACTATAAAATTTTGAATGAATATTTATATAGCTGCTTAAAGACAAGTAATAATTCAAGTGTTGAAGAATTGATAAATTTATTTTATATAGGTTTTTAGACCATAATTTTATATGTTTTTATCCTTATTTGTTTATAAATATGCCATATTCATGAATATTTTTATTTAATTAGCACGTCTAGGCCTAGTTAAGGAGTTAGGTGTTACAAAGAGTTAAATTTGAATGAGTTTCGTAAAGGATTAATGACTGTCAATATCAACATTGTTGATATTACTATAAAGTATCATTGTAGTCCCAAAGGAAGTTAAAGAACCAGTGTCACTTGAAATTCTTCATAGCTAAAGCTAAGGCAGTCAATAATGACATCATTGAATATGCATGGTTGAAATTCTACATAGTTAAAGCTAAGGTAGTAGACGAATTTACCTTTATTTTATTTGTTTCTTTCTATGTTAAAGATCATTATTTAATTGAGTGCTTAATTATCTATCATAGATTGACCACCTAGGATAGATTATTAGGTGATTAAGGATTCAAAAGATTGGCTCTAATCACTAAAAATGAATCAAATAATGCAACTAAGTCGATGCATAATCAAACTTTGATTCTTTGTGAGAGTATCAAATCTAAAAAGGGTTTTTAAGTTTAAAATTTTTGAACTTTATGCCTATTAGTATAATTGATTGAATGATTGAAAAATGAATTATAATTAGTAGAGATAATACTATGACGTAATCATGGCTCTGTATTATTTTAGTGAAGATATCGTCAATCTATCTAATCTCCCTAAACTATGAAGCCCTAGCTAGATCTTGAGATTGGTAGAACCTTAATTTACTGCTTGTGATCAATTGCATATTTGATTATTTTATTTGTTTAATTTAGCTTATCACTTTAATTTGGAATTTCCAGATAATCATATACTAGTTGACTTAATAATTATAGAAGAACCCATATAGGAATAATCTTTTATCCTTATATCCATTGTATTACTTGTTGATGAGGTATGCTTACCTTTGGTCTTAGATCATAATTATTATTAGGAAATCGACTAACATAGGCCTTCTTAAACATAATGTGATGATCAAATGAGATATTGTAATTATATATTCTTATCATGTGAATTTAGGCTTAAGATTGAGTTGTAAGTGTTACTTTTTACTTGTGAAGGGAGATTAGTTATAAGGTTTACCTTCACTTATTGGAAGGAAGATTGATTTTTAAACCAAGGTTATTCCTTATCAATGAAGGAAGATTATAGTGAAATTTTCAATAAGTGATTGAAGAATGTATATAGGCAAGGTTTGTGTACCAAATCACTATAAATCAGTTTGCCATTTATTTCCCTAATATTTTTATTTTACAAGTTTATTTTTAATTTTAATATAGTGCCATAATTTCTTATTTCATTAAATTATTTTTAGGATGAATTTTTATATTGGTAAAAGACATAAAAATTTTAATCACACATAATTCAATTCCCATCTTAGGTGCTATATAAGATCAATAAATGATATCAGAATTAGGACTCACCCTATATATATTTCTATCTAAAGAGTGACTAAAAGTCATAATAGCATAAATAGATAAACTCTTTTTGCTTGATGGAAACAATTACTCTAATTAGAAAATCAGGAAGAAGCATTTTCTTTTTTTCTATAAATGTTGAACATTGAAAGATTATAGAAAATGGTTCATATGCTCTACTAAAATTATACAAGGGAAAAAGAAATTAAATCAAAAAAGGTACAAAACATTCATGATAAGAAATTAGTATCTTTAGATAGTAAGGCTACACATATTTTGTTGTATGCATTAAGTATAGTTTAATTTGATAGAGTATATATGCGTGAAATGGCACAAGAGATATGATACATACTAGAGAGACATATGAGGACATTAATCAAGTTAAGTGAGACTAAAGTTAACATGCTTATACATCAATTTGAATTATTTTCTATAAAATAAAACAAATCAATTTCGAATATTTATGGCAATTTTATGTATATAATTCATTTAAAGGTTTTAGTAAGGCTAATAGGGATACATTTTATAGTATTTTCATATGTGTTTTAATGTGATTTTATCCTTATTTTGACGTTTAAATATTTAATTTGTGTTCCTTTTGAGTTTATATATGTATTTGACCTTAAGAAATAAATACAAAGAAAAAAAGATCAAGTTTAGAGAAGAATTGGAGCAAAATGAAGCAAGGAGTAGCCTGTTAGAGAGTTACATGGTAATTTGCCTAGGAGTACGACGATGTTGTTTAAGTCCTAACAACTACCGGTTTACGATTTTTTCCAGAATCCTCAATAATGGTTCAAAAACTATCATTTAAAGATAAGTTAACCATCATTTTACATACTATCAACGAAAAAATGAGGGCAAACTTGACATTTTACTCTCTAAACACACCAAACCCTATAGGAAGACTATAAAAGGATGGATTGGAGTAGATTTCACCAAGTTTTGCTCCCAATTTGGGACATCCCTTTATTTTCCTATGATTTTCTCTTAATGTTTAGGGTATTTCTCATATTCTTGCAATTTCTTATTTAGATTGTGTTTGTTTATTGCGTTTAGTGGTAGATTACTCAATTTCTTTAGGTTGTAGCTACCGTTTTCTTATTTTCGTTTATATTTCCATGTATTTAGTTTAGGTTTTGTTAAAATACTTGTTAAACCTTAGATTTTTGTTAGTTTAATGTTATTTCTTTAAATTAAAGCATTTTCTTTATTGTTTCCTTTATGTTTCTTGCCATTTCATATTCTATTCTTGTTATTTTTGTGATGTTTAGTTAATTTTCTCTTA
>JAOXYD010008813.1:0-28833 GCA_028565735.1 Pinacopodium congolense | reverse complement strand
AAGAAGAAAAATGACGAGAGAAGCTAGAGCTTCTCACTCTATTATGATATGATTTATCACTAATTGATCTGAATTATCATGTTGTCTTGGCTCTATGCAGGGTCTAGGAGACCGCCCTCACATGCCAGGAGACAAGGGGCATAATGGATGTCACGCCATGTTTGAAATCTAGAGAATGTGGGGCTGACATTGCTGACTTGGACTTAAACAGCACCCTGTATCCCTACAACAGCACCCTTACAGGGTGCCATTATAGCCCGACTTCTGAGCAGTATAAATGGCCCCCTGTTCTTCAACAACGACACCTTGTCCAGAGGGCCGTTAAGGGTCAGCACAAAGAGTATTTCTTGATGTTTTTGCTCCAATCTTGATCATTAAGCTCCAATATGCAAATCAAGTATTATAGGGCATCAATTAAACAATTAAACACTGAAATAGGGGTCATGATTCAACAATTTAACCATAAAAATCAGATCAATTTGACCCCTATCAATATGATTCGATGTATAATATGATGTGTGTGTGTGTTTTTAATATGCATACATGATTACTCGCATAGCATTAGGTATCGTAGTGCGATGTGAGATTACTCAGTTATGTTTAACTCCCAATAACCTATTTTTCTTTTTTTGTCAGTTGCCACCGATTTTGCAGCAATGACTTCTGAGATGTGTTTGCTGCATTCTATCATTTCTTACGTATGCCTTTCCTTTATTTTTAATTGTGTTTATAATGTAGTGTTCGCATTGATAGGGCTTAATATATTGTAATTTTTTGTCTTTTGATGTACATTAATTTTACTGTATTTTTATTATATATCGTGTGTTCCTTTTGTATGTCATATTATGATTCATTTTCTTGGGTTTTGAATTTATTTTGTCATTAGTAGCAGGCTTACGTGTGATTTAGGGATTTCAATCCTTAGGTTGCACGGGCCAATCATGTACTCAAGATGAGTCATGACACCAGAGCTTCAAGTGTCATGGAAAATGTAAGAGGATCGATTTAATTGATTTGGCCTTTGTAAATCAATTATTGTTATTCTCCAAGGCTCATGATAGATCTATTATTTTTCCTAAGACCTCTCTATCCACCTTCGAGTAGTTCTCAAGGTTAAAAATGAAATGCAATAAAATTTTTATGGTTTTATCTGTCTCTACACATGCTAACTCTGCATGGTTATCAATTATTAATGTGTTAAACATAAAAGATGCCCCTTTCACCTATCTTATCATGTTAATCATAAGAAGGAAAGTACAATTCAAAGACTAAAATGCACTCATATAAAAAGTTTATAGAAGGCTACACATTTGGTGAAATTAATCCCTTTCATTTAGAGGGAGGCTGAAGCTAGTTAAATCTATCCTTAATTTTCTTTTTATTTATTGATCCTAAAATTTCTTATGAAGGGAATAATGAAGACTTTAGAAAGAATGGTGAGATTCTTTCAATGGTCAAGGAAGCTTCAAGATCAAGTTTTTATGATTATTTGCTAAAGTTAAAAGATAAGCTCTAAGAACATATTAGATGCACTATAGTAAATAAAGAATTGACAACATTGCACTTTGATAATTATAGTAAAATTGTTCCAATCTATAAATCCATATTTCAATTTCTAGTTGCTGAAAGGTTTCAAATGAATACAAAAGTGAAATTATGGATTTGCTCAAATAGGTGGTCTAACTTCCCCTTGAAATTACAAACTTTCCTACTAAATTAAGATGCTAATTGTGAAAGAATGGATTCTTACACATGGTTGAAGTAGCATTCAAGGAAGTTTACTAATAGATCATATAAGGAATTATTGGTTGGTAAGAATCAAATCTACGACTTGTGCAAAATAATGTGGAAAAAAAATCTATTAGCTAAGGTTACCTAAGGTATCATTCTTCTTATGGCTACTACCAAAGCAAAAGATCATCACTACTAATAAGCTAACCTTCTTATATATACCATCCTGATGCTCCCTTTGTAATAACCAATCTAGGTCGAGCTTACACTTATTTTTTAATTAATTATATTCTAAATATATATAGGAGAAAGTAAAATAGAAGTGCCAATAAAACAACTCACTTAATAACTATTTAGAAGTTCTTAATCTCCTTTGGCTCAATGATGTACTTGTTGTGGAGGGAGAGAAGCAATAAATGTTTAAGAATTTTGAAGCCACCAAAGAATGTTTGGCGAAAGAAATCATACCATGGATAAGAGAACAGTTAATTATAGGGAAGAAAGCAAATAGTAGAAGATCATAGGATGGAGAATCTACTTTGCAATTTACAACGGGGAAAAGAAGAGGAAAATAAAGTATTATAATGAAGAACTTAAAAGGAAAAAGGAGTATGGAAGTCTATAAATGTGCAAGACACCAAGCTATGGTGCATGGAAGTTAAGGTCAATATGATGAAGTTGGAAAAATCTTCACATTGTTGTTGAGAGAAAGCTGTTGAGGCATTAGAGGCAAGGAGCTCAAACTTTGACTGCTAATCACCTAGTCTCCAAGCTTTTTGTTTTTACTTTGCTAGTTTTGGTTCTAACCTTATACCTTACCTCTTAGCATGTTTTGTACATGTGGCATGGTCATGTGTTCGATGCACTGTTAGTTTGGCATTATTTTTTCATTAATTTAATTTACCTTTTCAAAGAAGAAATTGTTATTATTGTTAAATTTTGTTATTAAAGACAACACTTTAAAAATTGTTACATTATATTAATTTTTAGTAGCACATTTCACAACTATTGCAAACCTATTATTGCCTAAAGGCATTTTTACCATATCATATTGATTAATTTTGAAATTTAAGATAAATGCTATATATTTTATATAGTTGTGTTGTAAGTCATTTAATCTTTACAAGGATAGTAACACTACCCTATTTTTATATGTTACATATTAAACTCCAAATTCTCGCTCATCACCAGATTAAGAAAAAGTATTAACATTCTACCTTTATTTTATTTGCATGCACAAAATGTCGTACAATTATTTTAATCCCAAATGAACTTCACTCTTTGTGTTTAAAGCTACATTTCAATGTAATCAATTGATTTTTTGATATTTTTGTAATTTAATTAAGTTGACATCGTATTAAAATACATGTCCAATTCTCGTCCAAGAAAATTTTAAGATCTATCTATTTAGGTAGTACATCAAAATTAATTTTTGTTTTTGCTTGATTCCAGTTGTCATATTTTTATAATTGTTACATATATTATTTTTATAGATATTTTTCAGCTTATATTCCAAATTATTAAGTATTCCAACTACAAGCATGAAATAATTTATAATTACGACAACTTCTAGCATGTATACTTATTTTATTTTTGTACTGATTGCATCATGAATAAATAAATTTTAGTTCAAACCTTAAGAATATAACGTACAGATGAATAAGGTTGCTCATGGTGGTACAATCAAGGGTCTTTTACCAAGATATATAACTATGTAATATATTAGCAAATATATATATGTACATATTACTACAAATGATCACCTCGGTGCTAGAGACTAACCTAATACAGAACCTTCACTTGCCATAGTTATTCCATAAAATAAAATAAGTCTACAAAGGATTATCAAGACATGTATAAGTATATTAAAGGTATACCTCTTGATTGATAAGTTTCGAAAAGCATTGTCAAGTAATAATATTCGTTCACAAGTGCCCATTGTATTAAGCTCATTCATGAACAAATATGTAACAATTAAGACCAACCCAGGCCACCAATCTGTCCACCACGGTTTTGCTTTTAGGGCCTCCCCTAAAACGTGTCTATGAGGGAAAGGTGTCCATACCCTTATAAGGCATACTTCGTTCTACTCTTCAATCGATATAGGATTGGGTCTTCACAATCCACCCCCTTAAGGCTCTAATGTCTCGCTTACACATTATCCGAGCACTGGCTCTAATATTAACTATGACAGCCCAAACCAACCCACCCATAGATATTGTCCACTTTGGGTCACCAACCCATCTCACATGGTTTTACTTGTATGGCCTCTCTTAAAACGCATATATGATGGGGAGGTGTTCATACCCTTATAAGGCGTACTTCTTTCCCCTCTCCAACTAATGTAGGATTAGGTCTCCATAATCCACCCTCCTTAGGGCTCCAACGTCATCGTTGGCACATCACTCAGATACCAACTCTGATATCAATTGTAATAGCCTAAACCATCAAACCCCAGATATTATTCAGTTTGAGTTATTAGGGATCTCTCAAATAGCCGTCACCCTCATGATTTTGTTTTTAGGGCCTCTCTTAAACGTATTTATGGGAGAGAGGTCTCCATACCCTTATAAGGTATACTTCGTTCCCCTCTCAACTCGATGTGGGATTGGGTCTCCCTAAAACTAAAATGACCTAGACCAACCCACCTAAAGATATTGTTCGCTTTGGGCCACTAATTCGTCCCACACAATTTTGCTTTTCAGGCCTCCCCCAAAACGTGTCTATAGGGGGAGAGATGTCCATACATTTATAAGGCGCACTTCATTCTCCTCTTCAACCAATGTGGGATTGGGTCTCCAAAATACAACCCCCTTAGGGCTCTAGCGTCCTTGCTAGCACATCGTCTAGCACCATCTCTAATACCAGCTGTAATAGCCCAGACCATCCCACCCATAGATATTGTTCACTTTAGGTCACTAATCCATCCCGCGTAATTTTATTTTTAGGGCCTCTCCTAAAACATGTCTATAGGGGAGAGATTGTCATACCCTGATAAGTCATACTTCATTCCCCTTTCAAATTGATGTGGGATTGGGTCTCCAGAATCCACCCCCTTAGGGCCCCAGTGTGTCCCCCTCTCCAACCGATGCGAGATTAGTCTCCAAAATCCACCCCACTTAGGGCTCCAGCATCCTCCTTGACCTATCGTCCAAGCACCGGCTCTAATACTAATTGTAACAACTTAAACCAAACCGCACTTAGATATTGTCCGCTTTGGTCCACTAATCCGTCCTGCATGGTGTTGCTTTTAGGGCCACCCCTAAAATGCATCTGTCGGAGAGAGGTGTCCATATCCTTATATGGCATACTTTGTTCTCCTGTTCAACTGATGTGGGATTGGGTCTTCACAATCCACCCCCTTAGGGCTCCAGCGTCCTTGTTGGCATAACATCCGGGCACCGGCTCTAATACCAACTGTTACAGCCCAGACCAACCCGCTCATAGATATTGTCTGCTTTGGACCACTAATCGTCCCGCACGATTTTTGCTTTTAAAGCATTTATTAAAATGCATCTATATGGGAAAGGTGTTCATATCCTTATAAGTCATAATTCGTTCCCCTCTCCAACCGATGTGGGATTGAATCTCCATAAAATAACAATACTCAAGTAATAATTTTATCCTATAACTATTTTTTTCTTTCTTAGATTGATTATGGACCTGTGGCCATCACATGTTACTTGTAAAGATTTTTCTAGTCATTCATTAATTACTAAAATTTAAATTTTTTAATTTTTAACTATTACTTATGTTATTAAACCTTTCCTTGTGTAGATTATTGGTTCGAAAAACTTTCTACTTCAATTATGCCAAACACTAATGAAATATAAGTAGAACAATTTTTATTACATTTTTAGACATCTTTATCATTTAGGGAACTGATCCAATACCTATTACATTTATTTAATTAGCTATACCACTATTATTCTTACATATTCCATATTTCTATCAATTATTATTATTATTTAAATAATATTATTCTCTTCTAATAAATGTCGTGAAAGAAAGTATGGCTTCAAATTCTTTTACAAAATTTTCCACACATAAGACTTTCAAATTTTTAAATCCACAGACCCATTAATAATTTTCAATTTTTGAGATTAACATTAATAAGTAATTCCAAAGCATTTATGATTATTGTAGTTCCAGAATATATGCACTTCGTTGTCACATTTTTCTGTTTAATATAATTTCATCAAACCTACTTCTATTAAACACCTTTACACTTTGATTGAACCCATCAAATTTTAATTTAATATTTTTTTCAATTTTTTCAACTTAATATCTAATTCCTAAACTTTATAAAAAATACTTTTTATTTAAAATAAATTTCAAATACGTACATTAACTATTAATTATTAATATAATTCATATTTGATAATGGAAGACTAACCTTATGAAATCTCATAGTAAAAAAATAAAATTTATTGATCAAGTCCATACTAATAAGAAATTGTTAAAACATGTCTAAAGTTTTTTATGACTTCTAGGTGAAGTGTCAAAATAAAGAGTGGCATAATATCCCATTCCACAAGCAAGGTATGATCTTGACATCCCCTTTAGTTTTCTCTCTTAATTCTAGAACTCTTTTCATCTTGAAAGTTGGAGTTGCTATTTACCAGTTGAAATTCTCAATCCTCGATAATGTGAGTTAGTCATAAGTTCTTGGATTTGATAAAAAATAGAGATAATTAATCAGTGAGCAAGCCAAGAAAAGAGACAATGTTTTCTGTTACATTTTTAAAGTAGAAATTACTATAGGTTAAAAAACTTGTTAGGTTAATTGAAAATAAAACCAAGTAAGAGGCTATTTTTGGCATTTTCCTCTAAAACTTTATAACCCTAGAAGAAGACAACATAGAGAGGGAAGAATAAAAAAGAAAAATGGGAAACTCATAAAAAAGAATAAAAGAAAATAAGAAAGAAAGAAAGAAACCTCTAGACTAGCTGCCATTGTATCTGGAGAGAAGAAGAATTTTTTGGTCCATTTTATTTCCTTGTCAATTGTCTCTATTTATGGCAAAAAGAATTGTACTAATTCTAACATTTTCATCTGTATTTGAATTAGACCCTAACATTTCAAAACATTGAAAATTAACCTTAACATTTTATAAATGTTAAAAAAGAATCCTAACTTTTTAAAAACGTTTAAAAAGAATCCAATGTTTAATAGAAGTTAAATCGAAGTTATTTTTAAACACTTTTGAAATGTTAGAGTTCTTTTCAAACGTTTGTGAAGCATTATGGTCTAAACCTAATTTTTTAAAACATTGAGATCTGAAATAAATATTGGTGAAAAAGTTAGGCTTAGAATGATTCTTTTTTTCCCTTTCCTTATTGGTTGGTATTAGTTATTTTGCTTCACCTTTTATCTTTAATAACCTGTGCATATTATTGGTGTCAACATCTAGAAATAGACCTCTTCATGCTTTTATCTTCTTTTAATTGTGTCTTTTTAATCCCCTTTTCACTAAACACTTTCTAAAAAAAAAAGTAGCAAGGAAGTGTAATACTTATGACGTATCAAGTTTTCATTGTCTCTCTATTTTCTTGCTACTTATGTCTAAGATGAAGGGCTTTGTATAGTAGTTTTTTAAGTAATTATGGTGAGTTTTGCTTTTGTCTTTTTGATTTTCTATAGGTTTCAATATACTTTATGGAGCATACAGAACTTTCTCATAATTGATTGCTTCATTTGGTTGTGTTTTGGTCTTTATCAACTTAAGGGTTCCTTTAGAAGTGATTACCTTATGTCTGACGATAATTCTAATAAGTATTGGGATTTATTTTAATTGATATTTTAACACTTTTGTGGTAGTACAAATTGGAGTGTAGCCTCCTTTATAGGCATTAGTCCCAAAGACAACTACAAGAGTAAGAAATCTAAGGTTGATTAGTAAGTTGTAAATGAGATTTATAAATGAGTTAATTGGAAGGTAGATGGGGTGTGGTATTTTTGAATTAGTCAATTTTATTAAATTTTGTTGTAGCAGGTTCACGATATTGAGGCCATTATGGTAAAGTAGAGGATTAACAAATCAAAATGGGTTCTTAACTTTGAATTTTATAGAATCAAATAAGGTGGTAATTAGGATGTATTCCTTTATTTTTGATTGATTTATTTATATTGTGAATATCGGATGTTACCTTAATATCATAAGAGTTTAATTAAATGCATGTGGTATTTGGTATGTAATTATAATCTGTGTTTTGCATGTTATGTATTTTGTAACAACTGATTGTTTTATGAATTAAGGTCTGTACAAAATATTAATTTATTTAATATTACATGATTATCATATTTGTTATTTCTAGTGCAAAATCACATGAGATTCATAAAGTATCTATTTCATAATACTTGATATATTTGTTATGTGATTGAATAGCATGTGAGTGTATTATAGATCTTCTAATGAATTAATGTGCAATGAACTTGTGTTGAGTTGATAAAGTGAATAAATTATGATGTTATAGATACACAAGATGCCACATTAATCTCAAGTTATTCATGAACACAATTTTGTTTTTTCTTTTTGGAGAATATCAACTATGAGCAATTAGAATTGCGATGTATTTGAGAATTCAAAAGACATAATGAATTAATAGCTTGTCTATGATAGGATGTATTTAATGGTCAGATTATGATGATAATATGATTATATCTTGTAAGATGATGAGATTATTATTGTGTTTCACAAGGTACCTATATGTGGAGTAGGTGTTGGGATATCTTAAATCCCTAAGATGTCCTACTCACTTTTAGCAAGGAACTAAAGTGGCGTCAAGGTATCTTATATAGTGAGAAATATATTATGTTATATGGATAGGTATTAGGGTAGCGCCAGGGTACTTGATGTAAGTTAGAAGTACTTTATGATTATTGTTGATTATTATATATGTACTCCACTTTGAGATATATTGATATGATGATGCGATAGGCCAACAAATTGATGAATATAATCCTACTAGTTAAGAAAAGCCCTAAACTAAAAGCTGCAACAAAATATATATAATAATTTAGAAGACCTCAAGAAATCATTGTAAAATCATGTTTATAAATGTTACAATCTATGTTACAGTTGACTAATTGGTTACAATACTGATGTGATGAATTTGCGGAGTTACTTATATGAGTATTATCTTGAATATATATTATGTATATTGTTTTTTCATGTTATTGTATTAGGTTTGGATATGATTATTTGACTGTTCTATTAGAGTTTGTGATGATTAGAGAGTTGGAATACTTTAATGATTAGAATAAATTTTTGTTTACAATTAATTGTGAATTAAATTTAATGAATATATTATAAATGTTTTAGTACGATAGGGGGTTTACATTTTTAGTTTAAAATCATCATGAATATATAAACAAATCTTTTTAATATACAATTATAAATCATACTAATAACTTTATAATCAAAATTTTCATTTTTTGTTTGTATTTTAAGCTATTAAAGTGACTAAAATGAATTATATTAAGGTGGAAAATGATGTATTGAACATAGGTAATAGATAATGTTAACCATCAATATAGTATGCTCCTGCATTTAAAGAACCTATTGTAGTATAATGAAATTTCAAAGAGAAAATATTAAAAACCAAACAAATATTTTACTTGTATATAGCATCATGCAATAACTATAAAAAAATTTTTATCAAAGGATGATGATGGTACTTTTAGTAGGATGTATTTAAATGTTTTTTTAATTAATTGAAGCTATCATAGCCACAGGTTATTTTTCTTTACTAGATTTGTCCAAGTAGCAACTTCTAATATGGAATAAACCATAGGAAAACTTACATAACAGAACACCTCTCTACAAATAGTATTTATAATCCTACCTTATAAACAAAACCTTTTTAAATATGATCTATTTTAACATCATTATGTTAATTTTGAAAAAATATATCCCCATACTATCAATGTTTTGTTCCAAAGAAGATATCTTTATTAATGAAGTACAAGCTTAAAGTCTTCAATATTCATATAAGTATAACCATACTCTTATCATTGAAGGTGGTTATCTTACTTAAAAGCTCTAATAAAAGCTCCATCTTCCTTAACCTTTAATGATTTGCCAAAGTTTAAAATAGTATCACCAGTTATTATTAAACAAAAGGAGTTTAGATTCTCTTAGATTAGGTATATTTCCCTAACAATTTAAGGATTTTTATATTATCAATTGATCATTCTCAACTAGCTTTGACAATCATCATTTCTGGATCAACACCTACCTTGTGGCATCACATCATTAGTGAAATTGACAAATTATAATAATAAAGGATTAAATAATATAATAGTGTATCAAGGTAAAAAAGTGAGTTTGGTTTTTATGTTGTTCCTTCTTTTGAGCCTTTTTCATTGTCTAAATAGTTTTTGTGATCTTGTCTCCTTAATTTTAAATGGTTTTTTTGGTGTTCTGTAATACTCTCATTCTATTAAGAAATTAGGAAGAATAAGATGAGGGTGATCCATGATATAAGTTGTCTAACTGACCAAACATTATTTGTGAATAGGATAAAAGGGAGGTGGGAAATGAAATTTCAAAATCAGATTGTGTTTGGCACTAAGCTACATCGATTAGGAATTGCAACATCACTATTTTTTTAATGGAAAATGGTGATAATGTGAGTGTCATCAATCAGCCTCCATAGCGTAGGCTTATGGAGGCTTGTTATCATGTTTCACTAGTAAAGATTTTCAACTTTGCTATAGTTTAGGCATTTGTTTGAGGGGCTACTGATTGTTTAAATTGTTAGCAATTTGGTTATGGAACTTATGTTATGTTTAGAGACTTATTCATTGGGAATTTTTAGGAGTAAGTTACAGTGCTTTATAAGGGTTTGGTAAATTTTATCAAGATGATTAGGTGTTATGTATCTAAATTAGTGTCTATTATAATGCACATCCACGAACGTATGTTTGTAAATATATTGCTAAGTGGTGTGTACTTGAATTTTAGAGAGACATTACCTATTGCCAGCTATTAACTAAAATAACGTTTTAGGAATATGAATTAATTTTTCTAGAATTCTGAATATAAATGATAACTTGGTGGGTGTTCTCCCTTTTGGGTTGACATTGATATAAATTGTTTTGGGTTGACATTAATATAAATTTGCAATTTCTTTATATATTACAGTTCCACATTATAAACAATTGTAGGGAAGAATAATATCACTATTATTTCTAGCCTAAAGAGGTTTTTAATGGGGTTTGTCAACTATATGCAAACAACAAATTCATCAAATTGGCTACAAAGCAAAGTCACCATCATCTTTCTTATGGAAGTGGTAATTAAACCTATAGTAAAACTCATCAATATGATGTTGCATATAAATAAACACCCATCAACTTTCTAATGATCTTTGTCTTAGGAGTTAGATGTTTATATCTTAAGTTTGAACTCATAAAGATAATCAAATATAAGTAATGAGAGGTGTTGCAATTGGGAATTAGAGAGATGTAGAAATTCTAAACCACTAAAAGGATTCATATATGCATATAAATATACACTGACTTCATATGAATTTTCCCGTACTAACCTACAAGATTGAAATAGTAGCTAAGAAAGTTCATGGAGGTTGTATGGATTGTAATTATGTTACATTTACAATTTCAGTATATCCTTTTATCAACCATTGTTAACGACTTAATTAGTACAATCAAGAAAGAGTAGCATGGTTTGTAAAATTGCAAATTAATTAGATTTAGTGGGTTAGTCACTCATATGGGGTGAAGATGAAAGATAGGTTTTAATGTTTTTTTAAAATTAAAATTGCTAATGTAAGTATATAACATATATAAATGTACGATGATGATATTACAGATGTTTCAAACCAAGAATTCATTATATATAACAAATAAGATGTTTCACTATTAGTGCTTGACCATTTGTCGAAGTGGGAAAATGTAGTATACAGTGATTTCAATTTATATAGTAAAATATATGTGAAGTATAACATCAATCAATACTTCTATGGTTTACATAAAATGATGGAAAAGTTTGAAATGATATTGATACGATTCAAATTTAGATGTGGTATAAAATTTATTAAATTGATGTTATGGCTTGCATAAAGTAGTGGTATGGGTCATATAGATTGGTGGGATGCCTTGTGGGACGTAAAAAGGGTTAAAGTACTAGGTTGAAAAAAATTCAAAATTTTCACAGCATAGGACCACTTAAGACATAACATTCCTCCTTATAGTACATAACATATCAAGACATGATAAAGAGCCTTTGACCAATTTACACAAAACATACTATTACTTATTACATAACATTACTATGACCTTTAACAAATTGTATCACATTCTTAAATAAATTATACAAACACTGTATACAAGACATACCATTACTTGATACCAAATTAAATAATACACAACTTGGTATATAACATTGAAGTAAATTGTACAAATCATACCATGACATTACACACAATTAAATACATAATGTATATATGACTGTGTGGAGTGTGGTTGAGTTTGTATATTGTAGTGGAATAGTTTATATGAAGAAATGGTGTGAGTTATGTAAAGGTGTTTTGAACACAGTGGTGGTATGGTTTGTGATAAATATTGGCATATTATGTACAGAATGTTGGCATAACAGATACAATAGCTTTTATAAATATATATATAAGACATTATGTTATTGGCAATATCATGCAATGTGGCCAATAATAAGGAGCCAAAATATGGAAATTGAGAGCTTGTGATATCATCAAAGAGTCAATAATTATTTTATTTAATGGTTTAATATTCAATTTGTTCAACAACTAGTAGAAAAAATCTATTAATCACTTTTAACTATTTGGTGATAAACATATTTTATATAGTTTTTATACTATATTTTAATATGTTTTTTACCCTTATATTTTATGAATTTTTCCTATTTATGATCCATTCTAATCAAATTGTTGGTTCATGTCAATTTAAAGGGTCACATTAAAGAAAAGGATAAATTTCAGTCTAAGAGGTAGAAGACCAATGGAACCTTTTAAAGGCGTCGTTATTCTTACTGTGCACTACTATTAGAACTTAAATTTAAGTTAATAGTAGGAAAAAATGGAACCACTATTCCTTGAATTTAAGGACCACAGCACTCTAGTATAGCATGAACTGAAAAAGGTTTTTTAAGGAAAAATTTGACAAAAAAAAAAAAACCCTTGAACATCTTAAAGGATCTGGGAAGCCTAGTAGCCACTTTAAAAGCATGTGAAAAAAAAAACAACAAAAGAGGAAAAGATGACAAAAGATATAGGAGGTAGAGACATGGGAGGAGTTTCTTTAATTTTTATTCTTAGTTAGGGTTTAGTTTTAGTTTAGTTTTTTTTTATTCTTTCTATTATTAAATGGTGATTAGAGAGTTTAAGGAGAGCTTTAAAGGTAGATTAAGGAGGAAGGATTGAAATTAGGACGTCAATTACAGTTGTACTCTTTTTAAGTCTTTACTTTTTTTATATTGACTCTTTATTTTATTGCTTCAATAAAATATGAGTTTCATGTTTATATCTTAGAGTTTATTGATGATGTGTGTGAATAACTTGCAGCATTAAAGATGGATTAATTCTTGCCTTATTTAATTATCTTGTTTAGTGTGAAGATCTTTGTTTATTTGAGTATCTAATGATCTATTTCAGATTTTTCATCTGTAATAGATTCGTAGATGATTAGGGATCTAAGGAACCAACCCTAGTCATAGGAAAATTAGTAAACAATACAATTTAAATCAATAAATAGCCAAATAATTGTTAATTACAAGGATATAAAATTAATAAGTGGATTTTAGGTTTTAACTTATTATTCTTCATTTCTGTTAGTCTAAGATCATTGAATGTCCAAAAAATGGAATATAATTAATAAAGAATATTATCTAACATAATCACAACTATGTTTTACTTTGGAAAAGATACCTTAGATCTAGTCACACAAAAATTACCTAAACTTAGTTAATCCTTAACTAGATCTTAAGATTGATAGGACTATTAACTCATTACTTGTATTTGGATTGAGTAGTTAATACTTATCTTATATTAGTTTAGTTATTTAATTTAATATGTTTTTTCAATTTTTAGTTATCTAAATAATTAAACATTCATTAATCTAGTAGTTCTAGTAAATCCCTATAGGAGACTATATCTATACTCACTGTGAACTATATTACTTGTTAACAAGGTGCACTTTGATATTTTTTTTCCTTAAGTTATATTTGATTGAGTTAGAATAAGAATGGACCACAAAAATATTTTAGCACCACTGCTAAGGATTTGACTTAGAAATATCAGGGATATATTAGTGTTGATTAGTTTAAAATATATTGTGTTTTTATATTGTTATTTTTCTTTGCTATTTTATTTTGTTTTATTTGATTTTTAGTTTACATACATGGTTGTTTTTTCTGTGATCATAGATATCAATGAAATGGATATGTTGGATTATTTAGATTATAGTGTTACAATGACCATATAGCTTCAGTTGGTGGTAGGGACTATGATTGGATGGTTTATGAGGATCACTGGAGCCATACATACAATTGAAGTTAGTTGTATCACTTATATTACTTTTGGATTGATGAAGCTTACTTTGAGCCACCTCCATATGATAATTATCAATAGCAACATGGGTAGGAATTAAGATTGGCATTGTGTAGGTAATTAAGTGAGTTCATATCTAAAAGTGAGGCTAATTAGGAAAGAATGGAAGCTTCTTGTCACAACTTGGCAATCTAGGCAGGGCAATTAGTTGAATCACCCGTAAAATATGAGCAGATTGGATTGTCTAAATGACAAAAGTGGCATGAAGGATGTAAAAGAAGAAAGAAACAACTTCAAGTGGGAAGGAACTGACAATTATAATGGATGAAACAAAGAACAAGGATATTGATACTAAAGTTTTTAAAGATTAATCAACATGTTTATTTATGTTATTTGCCAAGGATAATGTTTAGTTTAAATCTGGAGGAAGGGAATAAGATATTTATATTTATATGAACTAGAATTGTTGAGAGTTTAAGACTAATTAGTTTGGATGATATGATTACGTACAATATTTTTTTATGGTCAGTTGATTGTTAATTTGTTAACTTTAATGTTATAGATATAGTTAATGTTGTTAGTATTAAATGATTCCTTATTGACTTCTAACATTTCTTTTTGCTTTTTGTGTGATTTGCATATGTTTAGTGACCCTTATATGCATTGCCATATTTATAAGGAAATTCTATATAGATTGTTTGGAAAATTTGGAATAGGATATTTAGATGGATAAATTTTCTTGTGTAATTAATATTTCTTTCCATTTTAAAAATATTATTTTAGGATTTTTTTTTAAAGTATAAGTGAATTAAAATGTTTGAATGGTAACATAGAGCATAAAATACACTTACGAAGACAAGTTGGAATATGAATTACACTTTTTCAAGTTAATGATTTAGTAATTAAATTTAAATAAGGCAAGATGGAGAGTAAAATGAATTAGCCAAAGCAAATTTGAATAAATTTGTAGGATGATCTTTATAGAATTAATTGGATACTTGATATTCTGCATGAAGTATTGTTTCTTTTTTAGTTATGTGATTTTGTGTACGTTGAGATATGTCATTGTCTTGATTAAGTTAGGAGATATCGATTATGTTTAGTTGTATTAGCTTATATTTTACTATCCCAATAAATTTTTATTACTGTTGAAGCTATTCTAAGGGTGTATCTAATTTTTTGCTTGAGGATAGCCACCAGTTCAAGTATCGGAGAATAGTTAAAGTAATATATATAGATTTTTATACTATACTTTAATACATTTTTAAACCTATCTTTCTATTAATTTCACTTATGTAAAGTCAATTTTGTTTTAATTGTAGGTGTATCTCCATTTTTGCAATCAAGTACTAAAGAACGATGAATTTTAACATAGGATGCCCTTTAATGGCATCATTTTTTTCACTATACACCACAATTATTGTCAAAATTAAAGATAAAAGATAAATAGAGATTAAAATGGTCTTGTTGATTTCTAACTCCAAAGATCACTGTACTTCTAAATAGTGTGACCTGAAATAGGTTTTTTGAAGGAATACCCTTGGACGTCTTAGAGAGATTAGTAAATCTAGCACCCACCCAAAAAGCTTATGGAAAGACAACAACACAAGAGGAAGAGATCAGGGTAGCCATAGAGATAGAGATACATGAGAAGTTTTAAGAGTTTGATTTTTTGTTTTTTTTCTTAACTAGGGTTTAGGCTTAGTTTAGTTTATTTTTCTTTATATTACTTCTATCATATAGTAGTGATTAAGGGTTCAAGGAGAGCTTTCAAGGTAGATTAGAGAGCAAGGATTGCAATTAGGATATCAATTTTGGTTGTACTCTCTTTAACTTTTTATTTCTATTTTTTATTTACTCGTTATTTTATTTTATCAATAAAGTATAAGTTTCATGTTTATAACCATTAGTTTATTAATGATGACATTGTGTGTAATTTGCCTTAATATAGAGTTCAGATTGTTGATGGATTGATTATTATCTTCTTTAATTATCTTGTTTTATGTGAATATCTTTATTTATTTGAATACTTAATTATCTATTATAGAATAGTCATCTATAATAGATTCATAGGTAGTTAGGGGGTCCAAGGATTCTACACTACTTACTAGAAAATCAATAAGTAACACAATTTGAAATAATGAATGACTAAATATTGGTTAATTATTAAGGTCTCATATTTAGAAGAGGATTTTAGGTTTGAAATCCTTTTCTTCATGTCTATTAGCCTAAGTTCATTGAATGACCAAATAATTGAATATAAAAAATAGAGAAAAGGCTCTGACTTAATCATAACTTTATCTAACTTTAGAGAGGTTACCCTAGATCTAGTCATAAAAAATTCTCTAGATTTATTTAATTTAATGAACTCTAAAACCTTAGCTAAATCTTGAGAATGATAGAACCTTTAACTCATTACTTGTTCTTGAATTGAATAGTTAATACTTAGCTTAGATTAGTTAATTTATTTAATTTAGTTTATTATCTTAATTTGGATTTATCTCGATAATTAAGCATTGACTGATCTAGTAATTATAATAGATCCAGATGAGGGTGATATCTAGACTTGCTATCCATTATATTACTTGTTGAGGAGGTGAATTTAACTTTGGTTAGTCTTAAGTTCGATTTGATTGAGTTAGAATAGGAATAACCACAATATTTGGACTAGTATTTAAATATAACTTTGAAATATAATGGCCTCATTTAATAGTGAATCCAAGAATTTGCCAATTCATAACTCCTAACTTCTATGGTAAGTGACCTATAACAATTAGTACTAGTATAAGTTTGTTGGCATTATGTATATCTTTTCACATAGACATGTTAAAAGCGAGTAGTTTGAACACATCCATCATATGGTCTTCATAATATAAGAAAAAGTTATGAGGAGTTTAAAGAATAGTACCCCATGGTGATTGTGGGAGTTATATATATAGTGAATATTTTGACATATTCATCATTTATCATCCTAATAAAAGAAACATCATGAATAATTCACATGTGACATTCATTACTAACCTAGTCACAATCTAAAAATCCGAAGCTTATGTAAAGGATGACTAGGTGATACATTTTATCTTATTTATTGTGCCATTCAGGGGATCAAATCAAGCACTGAATAATGGAAAAAGAAAAATAGGCATGAAAGAAATGAAACAAAGGTTTCAACAGCTAAGAAATGAAAATTGGTTACCATTAATGAAAACCCTTTAGGGAGCCGTTGAAAGAATACATTTTGTTTCTAATTTTAGATAATGTCAAACTCATATACCTCAAACGGAGTGTAATGGTGAAATATTTGTTACATTGCCTTATGAATTTTACATAAAATGTAGTGTGAAGCTTTTTTAGAGTGGGAATTGAAATAAAAAAAACACTAGGTGTAGAAGTTCACATCAACTTTTGCAAGTTATATATATTTAATAGCATGACATTTTACATTTTTATTGAAGAATATAATGATTGAGATAAAAAAGAAGTTAAACATGTATTATATTGAAGAAGCTTGCATGTTTTTGTTTAGGAAGGTATAATATTATAATACATGCTACCTTTATTACCAAATGTTGAATTATGTTAGTTAATTTTTTTTATTTCATGAGAGCTAAATTCTCATTGACATTTCATTGTTATTTGTACACAATAAGTAATTTGGTTTTTTCATGTAAATTTTTGTCAAAATTTTTTATAGTCATTTTTATTAGGAACAAATTAATAACTTGAGATAAGAAGAGGATAATGAATTACTCCCAAGCTATGGTAAGCTTTGTTCATATAATAGATTTTGTGTTCTAAATATTCTGCTTTTTCAAGTATTAAACCTTTCATTCCTTTATTAAATTCATGTCTAAATTAAGCTAAGATAAATTAATGTTGGTTTTTTTTCTGATAATTCACGTTAAAAAATTATCTAAGATCTGCATAAGGATTTACTAAGAGGCATGAGTATCATTTTGTATGATAAAAAGCATTTAATTTCCAAAATTTTTGTATTCCAATTAGAAACTTTTTTATTATGATACAAATCCAATCCTTCTTATCACTTGGAATAATTGATATAGTTTATTCAAAGATAGTTATGTTTTTAAGAATATCACATTGACTTCGTGAGGGTAGAGAGAAGAATATCATTTAAATATATATTTAAATTTGTTTTCATCCTTTTCACTCATCTATTTTTTGTGCCAATAACGCAATAAGGTAAAATGAAATCCATATAAGTGTTAATGTTTGTTCTCATTATCTTTGATCGAGAAAAAAAACCTAGAGAATAGGATTGAGCAACATCGTTTGCTATAAATTCATGTCGAGGTCATTGATGACGATATAAAGTGTAAAGCTAAGAGGCTCTTTGGTTAGGCTTTCGCTTTTAGTTTTGGTTTTCTATTTTTCTAAACACAGAAATCAAAAAACAATTAACACAAAAACTGTAAAAAATAACACACTAATATAATAAAAAAACCAAAAAAATATAGAAACCCAAAAAAACACACAAAATCCAATGAAAACACACAAAAAAAACAAAAAATAAAAATAAAAAGCTAAACCAAACATTCCCTAAATTTTGGATGTGAAATATAACTGGTAGTCATAGGGAATCATTTAAATCCAAGTGCATAACTAGGATATTATGTTACTATATTGTTCATAATGTTAAAATAAATTTAATGTGCATCAAATCACCAATTATAATTGTCTGTTCAACCTTAGTAGAGTTGTTGAATAAAGGTTAAGTAATAAGGAGTTAATTCTATACCTAGGTGGGTTTAGAGTTATTTATTTCAAAATTACATGTGGTGTTGTTAAATAATTGTTCATTGTTAAACAAGTACAGTCAATGTAATAAATTGAGGTATAAAACATAGTTTGAGGTGGTTATAAGGGAGGAAGTGATGATATGGGTAGTCTCATTAGGAGGCCTATGTAAGTCAATGTATGTGATTTAAGATCTTATCCCATCATTGTAATCCCTTTAACACATATAGATGCTTTTTTTGTAATAGGATAAACTGCTAGTTAATACTCAAATAAAAAAGCACACTATATAAAACACACCACACTGTAAAATATTAAATGTAACTAGTTTAAATAAATCATTTGTAAGTTAATTATAATCCAATTAAGTCAAAATATATCATGATAATAATTATATACATATGTACCTTGCAGTAGTTATACTTGAGTTTTATGATTAGGAATTTTTAGTTTATAGAATAAGAGTTTAACTTTTACATTAATTCAAAGGCAAAAGGCCCATATGAGCCATAAGGTTTACTTAGAAATTTTAGTCAGCTCCTAACGTTTTGAAATGTTGAAATCAAACCTCATTGTTTAAATCCTCCTAATTGGTTAACACCATTAACCATACTTCTTCTATAGGTCCCGTTATGGGATTTATTATGTAATATTGCTGCATTTACCAACAAAAAAAAGATGTAGTTTTTCTTTAAACTCGTCTTCTTTAAATCTCCATCCCAGAACAATGTTCTGCTCTCTCTTATGTTCTTCACTTCTCAACCATTCATCAACGATTATGAGGATGATGACCAAAGCTTTTAACAATGCAATTAGGCTACTGACCAAGAGGCAATGGAGCTCCTAATTGAATTGGATGAGACTACTGCACTCCAATTCTAATTGGTTGGAGCTCTTAGACTCTCAAACGTTTTGAGCTTTTGTTGATCTACTCAGCCCAACACTATTTTATCATCAAGAAATTTTGGAGCTTGCAAAAGACAAACTTAAATATGATTTTTTTTAGGTTTGAGAAATCAATACAAACTAAAAGTCATATGACTACCAATTTTTTTCCCTCCATCTATTATTGTCTTGTGCTTTCAAGTTATCCTCCTTCCTTGCATTAAGAACCCGTATCTCGGTTTAGTTTGTACCAAGTCCACATACTATTGCATAAAGTAGTATCGGGATGTGCACGCTTAAAAGGGCTTATAAGATTGTGTAGTCCTCACCTCTTTTTGGTTTGTCAGATAAGAATATTGAAAGGAACCATGATATCTTAGCCTGCTATTTTAGCTCCTTTTGATTGTCATCTTCTTCTTAAGTAATTTTTGGTAGTTCCTCAATGAACTTCAAAGTATCTTATCGTTGTTCATTTGAAAACTTTTGTCTAACCACAATAAGAATAGGAGATAATAGAATAACACAAATCGTTATGGCCCTAATGCAATACTCTAAGTTAGAGAAATTAACTTGTTTTTGAACAATAGTCATGCCCATGAGAAACAAAGCCAACACAACTAACACAAAGAGGAATTGGTTAAAGGCTTTAAGCACATTATGTTTCTTCTCACCCTTGTTCTCTCAAATTTCAAGAGAAAAGAAACACATACAGAGCCTAATGGAAACAAGAAATTAGAAAGATGATTGAACTATAATTGGTTCAATAAATGGCTAAGTAAAACTGTGTTGTGATAGCTCCACTTAACCCCTCTAAGCTCTCAGCTTTAGCAATTTGTAACATCGAGCTAACAACATTCATCAATTGCCTCCTCAAGAAGCACAACAGCCCTGTCTAATTTAATTAGGAGTTCCAATACCTCCTGTGCCATGGCCAGCAAGTCTTATAAGTGATATCAATTAGAAGAATGAATAGTGAATGAAGAAAAGAAGCTACACGGATTGTTGAGGAGCGAAGAATAGAAGCCACATGATGGAGGAGAGAGCATAACATTTTTATGGGATGAAATGTCTAAAAAGATGAGCTGGTGAAAAACTACAAACTTTTTTTGTGGGTGGATGTACCAATCTGACATAATAGGACCTATGGATGAGGGAATTAACTATATAGTTAGAATCTAAATCAAAAGTTGATAGCTAGCAAGAGATTAAATGTTAACTTTATTAGACATATATTTGTCTAGACTTAAAACATGAGTTATGTGGATCCTTACATTATTGATAAGCTAAAAGAGGAAAGTCACGCTCTTAAGTATTACTCAATTGCATTGGAATCCCTTTATTTAATTTTGAAGTAGAAATCTAGGATGTAGTGGCTCAAATAATGAGATTGTGATTTAGGTTTTTTCTATAGAGCCATCGTGTCTAGAAGGAATGCCAATGAGATCATTGAACTCATTGATTCGAATAGTAAGAAGATCTTTGATCTTGAAGCCATCAAGATGGAAATTTATCAATTTTACTAGAGACTACTTAGGTCATTTGGAGTTTGCCAGTCTTCTCCATATCACAGGACATCTTTTATCGCTAATAGCACCCCAAATATTCTTGCTTCTTCTTTAGTTAAACTTATCACATGTACAAATATTTAGAAAGATAAGGAATCTATTAATTTAGATAGATCACTAGGGCTTGTTGGTTTTGAATGCATATTTCTTCAAATAATCATGGAACCTAGTGGGTGAGTAGGTACGTAAGACAGTGATTGAATTCTTTGAAACTAGTAAATTGCTCAAGAAAATCAATAAGTCTTTTATATTCTTAATCCCTAAGGCTTTTTCCCCTAAAATTTAATGTACTATAGGCCTATATCATGCTCCAATATAATTTACAAATTAATATCCAAAAATTGGCCTTTAGAATGTAACCTGTGCTCAATGTTTTGTTTGATAAATTCTAATATGCTTTCATAAAGGCAAGGAGCATTGGAGATAACATCTTGATTGCATACAAATTATTCATAGACTTTTAAAAGGGTACGTTTAAGAGAGACTATGCTGTCAATATTGACTTTTATAAGGCTTATGATTTTATGCATTGGGGAATTATCCTTAACATTACGGTAACTTTTAGATTTCTTGATCAAGTTATAACTTGGATACACCAATGCATCTTAATCACTTTTTATAGTGCTATAAAAACTTTCAAGGTAGAAAAGAGCTGAGATGGAGTGATCATATCACCCTCCCTTTGCCTACTTATATTATACATTGAAATTCTTTATAGAATAACACAAAACCACGTATCTTAAGATGGAAGATTTGATTACCACTTTAACTTTAAATATTTGATACTTTTTCAAATGAAATTTGTAGATGATGTACTACTTTTTAGTAAAAATAATAGGCACTCAGTGAAGTTTTTGATGGATTCATTACATAAGTTTATTTCTCTGTCATGTCTCTCACTTACCATATAGAAGAGCTACTCCCACGCTTTTGCTAGTAAAAGTAAACAAATCCCTGTGATCTCCTTAAATATAGATACGTAATATATTTTATAACCTTTGATATACTTGCGAGACTAAATTTCTTCCAAGAAGCCCTCCTTCACTAAATTTTCTATGCTAATTAATAGTGTACAAAGGAGAATTGATAATTAGAGAAGAAAACAACTATCACATGTAGGAAGAATATAGCTCATAATTTCAATTTTATTTAACCTTTTATCTCATTGAATTTCACACATAGCTTTACCTAGAAGAACCATGAAGATTATTGAAAGAATTCTTGGGAACATCTTATGATCAAGAGAGCTTATGAAATAAGATCACGTAAAAGTAAAATGGAAGAATATGTGAAAACCTAAGTAACAACGAGTGATAGGCATCTAATCACTTTGAAACCATAGAAAGGTTGCCTCGGTAAAGAGAATTTGAGTAAATATAAATTATAAGGAATCACTATAGATTAAATGGTTACACTCTCACTATCTAAGAGGAAAAAGCTAGTGGGAATTTAAGATAAGACACAACTCTTCTTAGAATATGCATTAATTGTTAAGTCTTAGGGTAGATGTGCAGTAAGAACTTAAGAAAATCATAGGCAATGGGGAAACCTTAAGCCTATAGTTTGATAAATAGACAGATGAGAGCCCTTTTCATTACAATCTAGAGGCATTTAACCTTATAAAGCCCTATCTATTAAGGTTAAGGTTAAGACACTCATCAAGAATAATAGCTAGCCTTATAAACTATATGAATTCATCCTTGATGCTAAGACACTGCCCAACTTATTCGATTAGGTAAGATTAAGGGGATAAAGTCATTTAGTTGAGGCACCCTTCAGGACAATTTTCTAATATATCCTAATTTTACTTATTTCTTGATGATTCCGCACGAGTCCTATGGTTTAAGCTTATATGGTTAAACTATAATATTCTAAAGCCTCATGTGTACCTTAGCTTATGGTTCCTAATAGGCTAAGCACTTTAGAACAAACAATTGGATTATTTAAAAGCAATCTCACTCCTAAGTAATGCAATTAAGTAGGTGAGTCTCTCAACCATTATTTTTTACAATTATATTTAACTTATCCTCTCTAAAATGGTATTTTGAACCTCTATAACCTTTTTTGTAATCCAATTTCATGGAAGATAAGAGAATCATGTCACAGGCAGTTCTTTCCCATAATCCTATTAAGGATGACTATGCATTGTTTATAATCATGTTTAATTGTTGCATATACTTTATATAGAGGGAAAGAAACTTTAAAGTGTTTAAAAGTCTATGTCAATTGTAAGGCATTTTCTATTTGAATGCTTGAACTGAATTTCAGAGAATTTGATGGCTAGAGTTGAATTTTTAACCCCTTATAGTTTAAAAGTATATGAAACCTTTTACCAAACTTTAGCAGATTATTTAAGAAAATATGATTATAATATCTCGTAGCTTAACTACTTAGGACTAAATTGTCGTGTAAGACGACTAATAATTATTTAATTCATTATATTTTTTGGATTATCTTATGACTATTAAAGTTTTTTCTTGAACTCATAGGAATAAATTCTTTCTTTTCCATATGAAAACTCAATGTTATTCTTAAGAGGATCATATTATAGTAGCTAGTATAAGCAACACGGAGCAATCTATGCTATAGATCTTAAGTCCTTAAGTAATTTTTTTCTTTGTTCTATGCTAAATGAGTTTGTAATATGCCTTAATCTTTCTTATACTTAGCTTCTAGGGTGTTATAATGGTTGCTCTTCACATTAACCAGGTGGAGTAGTCATCTTTTATTATATTAATATAATTTCAATTCCTAAAAGAAGAAGTCTTTTTAGAGTGTGATTATGTATTTGTTTGCATTCATCATAATTTTGAGTTAAGAGCTCGTTATACACTTTGGTCAAGCAATTAAAACACTCCTTAGTTATAAGGATTCCTCTTCACCTATGAAGGAAGATCAGTTGTAAGGATTCCTCTTGACCTAGGAAGATGACAGGAGTGCATTTTATTGAATTTTAATATGTGATTTAATGTGGTTTCACCCCTAATTTGATTCCAAATGCCTAGTTTATGTTTTTTATAAGTTGAATTGCAAATGTAGACCTAAAGAGATAAATTCTAGATGAAAAAGACCAAGCTTGGAGAATAGTTGGAGAAATTTTTGAAAAGAATCAAAATCTAAAGCCTGAACAATAGCATTTAATAACATTGTTGTGCAACCAAGAATCACTGTTATAACTCGATATCTGATACATCAATAGGGGTTTGATTAACAACACCATTGATGGCACTGTAAGTGCCATTGATGTCTTAGAAATGATGTTTCTCCAAAAAAATCCAAGAGAACTAAAGTATTTTTCATTAAAAAAATCATCTTAAACCTTAATGGGTGTGTATTTAAGGACTTAAAACCGATTAGGACATCACTTTCCCATTCCATTTTAGGCAACCACACATTTCTTCTTAGTTTTTCCTTTATTTTAGGGATTTATTTTTTCTTTCTTTCATCTTGTTTTTGATAATAATCATAAATATTATGTTCACTATATATTAATACTTACTTTTCTATTGTTTTTTTGCTACTACTTTCTTTGTATTTCCTTACTTTCCATGTTATCACATTTAAGTTGATTTTTAGTATTTATTCTTATGTAAACCTCTGAATATTGTTAAATATATTATTGAGCCTTTGATTTCAACATCTCTACTTGGTATTTCATTAAGTTTTCTTTGAATATATTTTAAGTTTTTATTAATTTTATTATGCTAGGTTAATTTTCTATGGGTTAAAAGATATTGAAGGTAGAGATAGATTGTGATTATGAAATTAATATTTGTTTTGATGGATATTGTGCTTTATGCCAAAATTAAGCCAAAATAACACTATTGATGGAACCGTAAGTGCCATTGATGTCCTAAAAATGTTTTTTATCCATAAAATCCAAAATAATTAAAGTATTTTTCATTCAGAAATCATCTTCAACATTAATAGGCTTGTATTTAAAGACTTAAAATAGATTAGGACATCGCTTTCTCATTCCATTTTAGGCAACCATACATTTCTTCATAGTTTTAGGGATTTTTGCTTTCTTTCATATTGTATTTGAGAATACTCATAGATATTGTGTTTTTGATAGAGCTATTGAACCAACGATAGTTCTACCTTATTTTGTTAATGACAAAACAAATTATACTACTAGTGTTTGTACTTTTAAGTATGTCGAAAGATAGGTTGGCCAAAGCCCAAGTTTGATCATTCAGAGAGTCTCGAAGTTAAAAATAAAAAATCATTTGGAGACTAAAGTTTGAAGAATAAGTTTACAACAAGTTTATTTCTATTTTGTTTAGTATAATCTTTGCTTTATTTTATTTTGGTATTTTTAAGAGGTTCATAATTGATCATTGAAACCTATTTCAGAATATGCATATAGGTGCAAAATCAAGAGGTTTGTATATATGATTGTTTCCTCTTAATATTTGAATTTTTTTTCTTGATATTTGAATGTGTAAGTTAATTGATTCCATATGACATTAGCTAATTAAGATAAACAATAGGTTTAAAAGAAATTTTTTTAAGTATTGGAGATATGTGTTTAACGTCTAACTTTAAATATGTTTAAGGCTTATGTTAAAATGTTTAAGATGCTTTATGTTCTAGTTGTTCATTTAGATGCTTAATTTCTATTTTGATATAGGTCGACCGAATGAGCTAGGTGGTTCAACTGAACACAAAGCGAAGTCCTATTGGTCGACCAAACCATAACTATCAATTGACCGAATGTTGTTAATATTGCATATTAAAACATGATTCACTAGCTTTCACAATAGTAACATAATAAATCCTTGCTTTTGCCCGATGGAAAATAGATATAAGATCGTTGTATAATGGATAAATGACTTAGAATTAAGTATAAATAGAGCATTTTTGCATATTTTATAGACATAGTTTTTACAGGTGTTACATAGAGTTAATAAGAGCTTTTATCAGAGTTTATAAATGATTGAACAAGTGACAGACGTGAGATATTCAAGTTCTTTTATAAGCCATCCAAAGGGTGTGTTTATATTTTATGAAATTTTTTTATGCAAATTTTTTAGCTTCATTTTTGCATTCATTCTTTGTATAGCCTCTTTTATTTACTAAGTGAAATCAAGTGAAATACTTTCTTCATTGTATTGTTATCATGAGAATTTGAACGATTATTCCCAAACCTAGGAAAAGGATTTGAGTGAATGGATTTGTGAAAAAGGATTTTAAGTGAAACAGTGTGCTCTTATTGAAAGTACAATAAGAACAAAATTTCAACAGTGGTGTTGGGGATTGGAGGTAGGGGAGAGTGGATAGCTCCAAACCAGAATAAATCTAGTGTACTTCTTTCTTCTCTGTTCTTTATTTTTCTACACTTATATTACTTTTTTTGTTGGATGAATCTGGATTATTTCTTAAGTTTTTTTAAAGTCTAATTCACCCCCTCTCTTAGTGTCATAACAAACCTAACAATTGGTTTCAGAGTGTAGGTCTCACACTAGATTAATTCCAACAAATTAGTAAGTAAAGATTATATGGAATACATGATGCATAACTTTGCCCCCTCTTCTTCTAGCTTTAAAGGAGAAAATACACACAGAGCACCTTATTTAATGGAAAAAACTATTTGTATTAGAAAACTAGGATGACACACTATTTAAGAAGGGAAAGTATAGATCTTTGGCTTGTTTTTTCAGAAAAATCCACATTACCTTTAAAACTTGTAGGAAATGAGTTTGTGTTTAAGGAAGATAAAAAAAACTAAATGTAAAAGAAAATAAATTAGCTTCTTTAAATAGTAGAGCCATGTATATTTTATTTTGTACTCTTAGCATAGAAGAATTTAATAGACTTTTAATGTCTGACACTACATATGAAATTTGGTATATATTATAAATTATACATGAAAGCACGAATTAAGTGAATGAAACAAAAATTAGCATGCTCACTCATTAGTTTGAATTGTTTAAAATGTCACATGATTAAAATATCTCTATGATGTATGCTCGATTTAATAATATTGTTAATGGTGTAGAGGGTCTAGGTAAGACCTATTCAAATGTTGAGCTTGTTAGGAAAATTCTAAGGTCTCTACAAAAGTATTGGTAGCCTAAGGTAATAGTAATTCAAGAAGCGAAAGACCTCGACAACCTATCTCTCAACAGGCTTATTGGATCGCTTATTACACTCAGGATGGTGATAAAAGACTCATAAGAAGAAGAAGCTAATCTAAAAAGAAGACTAAGGCATTTAAAGTAACAAAAAAAGAAGATAGCAAGAATGAAGAATCATCATATAAAAGTGGTGAAGAAGAATCCTTTGCACTTATTACAGGAGGCTTTAGTAAGCTTAGACGAAGGAAAGCTCCAATATATAAGAAAGAAGGTAAGTATTCTAAGAATAAATTATCTAAAATAACTTGTTTTGAATGTGGTGAAAAAGGACACTTATGATTGCATTGCCCGCAACTTTAAGAGGACAAATTAGAAGAAAAGAAGGAAAGGAAGGAAAAGAAGAACTATAAGAAGAAAGCACTAAAAGTAGGATAGGTCCGAGTCAAGTGAATAAAAAAAAGAAGAGATAGGTAATATGTGATTTATGGCTCGTAATGAGGTATGTTTCCCTCACCCTAATGATGAGCGTGAAATAGAATACACATATGAATAAATTTTAGAATTAATATAAGATTGAGCTAAGAAAAAGAAGAAACTGCATGACACAACTTAGGAATCCATGAAAATGATAGATGAGCAAAAATTAGAAACTAATAACCTTAGAAAAGACATGAATTCAATCAATAAGGATAACGATGATCTTTTGAATGAAAATATGGCCTTAAATAAGGAAGTGGAATCCCTTGACGAATCATTATCAACATTTACAAAAGGTAAAGAAAAGTTTGGTAATAACAAACATGGTTTAGGATATAATGGAGCATCATCTAGTAAAATCGTTTTTACAAAGGGTAAGAACTTGGAAAATGATAGTCCTCAATTTGTTTAAAATGCATCACAAAGTAGAACTCAAACAAAGCATCATACATACATCTATTCTTAACAATCTAGAATTCAAATGCATCATTGAAAAATATTTAACCAACCAAGAAAACCTTCTCGGCAAAGATTCTATCATAATTATATGCATAGAAATGCATATAGAAATTTGACTCCTTTATTTAGCTCATATTGTGAAAGGTATGGACATGTAAAATATTTTTGTTATGATCGATTGAGGAATGCCAATGTGTTGTAAAATGGCCGTAAAAGATACAGTAATACTCATAGACTCAAGATGATATAGGTACTTGATGAGCTCGTCGCAAGCTATCAAATAATAAATTCCTAACTATCCAAACTATGCAGTAATGGTGAGCTAGGGTCGA
>JAOXYD010008802.1:0-15261 GCA_028565735.1 Pinacopodium congolense | reverse complement strand
CAAACCTTAAATCATAAAACAAATCAAAAGTTTCAAGTGTTTAATAGAAGATAAGGAACATAACTTGTGGATTTAATGTAATACAAGTGAATTGATGCATAACAACTGGAGTTAAGAGGTTGAATTTGTGATAGGAGAGTGATAAATGATGAACGATGAGAGATTAGAATGAAATAATGTGAAATGCAACTAATTTAAAAAGGCACCCATGTAATCTATATGCAACAATTTATAAAACATCAATGAATGCCTTTTAGGTAACTAGAAAAAGGCCTACATAAAATTAAAGGAATCTCACTTCATCCTTAACAATAGGATCACAAAATCAAAAGGGAATACAAACTTAACAAGCTATGTAAAAGCATACTCTACTATTCCCCTATGATACTTAACTGATATATCTATTAATTATATGCTCATCTTAATAGACTCTGTGATGTCCAGTCCCAATTCATGAAATAATTTATTTGACACGAGATCTATCCCAGCTCCTAAATTAGTTAAGGAATCATTCAAATGTAAATAACTTCTAATTGTAAAAAAGATTGAGAAACGTCTTATAATAATGTCGTAGTTTGTTTATAATAATGGAGGTAGATTCCTCACTCATCATCACCCTTGAACTCGTTTTCATCTTCTTATTCACAAGTTCATCACACACAAATGTTTTGTTCTTTGGTTCCAACATAATAGATTTAACAAAGGAGTATTAGTATTTACTTTTCTAGGTGCTACTCAAGATGTTCAACACTTGCTTTGTTGAGGACCAAACATGATGGCTTGTGTCTCTCCTCCTTGACTTCCTTCTAGCTCTTTCCTATAAAATCTTTCTTAGCTTCTTCTTCTCTAGTATCTTCCTCCTTAAAAACTTCCTCCATAACTTCCTTCTCATAACCCTATAACACCACATATACTTGTTCCTTTAGGTTTTTCTTAAAGCTACCCATTAAAGCACCTGGTGGTCTCTCAAAAATACTCTTGGAAAGTTGCCCCACTTGATTCTTTAAATTCTTAATTGAAGCTTCAATATCCTAAATCGAGTATCAAAAGTGGTGATATACTTGGAAAGTAACTCCTTTAAGCAAGGTTTCGTGATTTGTTATTGTTGGTGAGGTTAGAAACTAGGCAGGTGGTTTAGTCCTGATTGGCCTCGGGCTCTCCAAGAAAAATTTAGATTATTATGCCACTTGGATCATATATTTTACTATATCCTTATTTTAAAGATTTCCCATATAGTCCAATTGATTTGATTGACCTCAAACTCGTAATAATTAGCACTCATGATTAGGATGGCCTCCTCTACAAAAATCATATGCCATTACTTGGGTTGAAGTAGATGCCATTGTCATGTTATATAACTTTCTTGTTAAGGCCTCCACCTTTGCTTCTAATAAGGCATTGAAAACTACACTGTATGCTTCTCCACTAGGTTTAAACCTCTACCTTGCACTCCCCCATTAGTAAGTGTTCCTAGCAATGTTCTTAATGAGCTCTTTTAGTTGCTTAGGGCTCTTGAAACTAGTAGTTCATTCACAAGATGCATTTATCAATTGTTTGTTTGCAAAGTTGAAACCTCCATGAAAAGGGTGCATTAACATGCACAAGTCCGATTTGGGGCTCAAGCACTTCCTTAGTGTATCCTTCTAGAGCTCCTAGGCTTTATACAGGTTTTCACTCTCACTGTTGAATAATCTCGTTGTGTAATTTAACTAAATGAGACGGAGGAACCCAGTGAGAAACTTCTCAGCCAATTTATTCCAAGATGTGTTAGATCCTGGTGCATTGGATTTCAACCATGATGTTGCTCTACTTCTTATGGTGAATGGGAAGAGTCACAATCTAATAGTTTCTTCATAAACATCATGAAGTTTAAAGATGTCATAAATTTCTAGAAATTTTGCAATATAGGTATTTGGATCCTCATCCAGAAGCCCATCAAACTACACATAGTTTTGTAACATGTGAATCATCTGTGGCTTAATATGAAAATTGGCAGTTTCTACCCTCGACCTATGTCTACTTGATTTAGTGGCTTGTAAAGAGGGTCTTGATAAATCTCACATAGTTAGTGGTTCTTTAGGTCTTAATTCTCTATCCATGATGTCTAACTGGGGCTCAAGGACTTCAAATTTTGTGTTACTTTCTAATTTATTCTCTTTTAAAGCTCCCATAAATGTTCTTTCTACCTTTGAATTTGTGAATAAGTCTACAGGATGAATCCTGTTTATAAAAGAGTTACCTTGCTTGAAAAGTGAAAGAACAAGGAACATATCAAAAAAAGAAATTTTCTTAAATAAAAGTAAATTCTATAAAAAATTTAAGATTTCAAAAACTTAAACAAATAAAATTAAAATGAAGTAAAATAACTAGTATAACAAAAAGACATTTAATAATTTGATGTAGTCCTCAGCAACGGTACCAAAAAATTGTTATCGTTTTAACCGTGCCTAAGTTTTAAATGAAAATAAACCATAAGATCATAAATAAACAATACTTAATATATAATAAGGCAAATGCACATATCACTAGGCAATCTAACTTTTGTGAGTCCAAGTGTAGAATCCATGAGGACTGCAATTATTAGTGAATTCCTACCTATATTATCTAGCTAATTCAATGGGAACGTGATTGATTGATTTGATAAAATAAATAAATAAATAAATAAAAAGTAAATGCTTAAGACAATTCACAAGAATTAATCACAATTATAAAGTTAGGATCTTGAAAATTAATCCCTATAGGATGCATTTGTATTCATTGTGTACCCTTAATTTAACTTGTTTTCCAAATTTTATTAGATTGTAGTCCTATAAAGTAAATCACACTCTCTTTTGACTTATGCAATTCTATTCAATTTGATAAATCAAGAAAACTTTTTCTCTATCTCAACCTATTAATTGAATGCATTAATTAATTCTATGGAATTCACCTAATATGTATATTTAATGTAAGTTTATCCCTAAGTTCCCATGTAAGATGAATTGTCTATGGAATGATCTAAAGCATAGATTTGATTTCTTAATCCAAACATACGTAATCAAATGATTGGAATTGAAGTTTAATTTCAACAATCAATAACCATTATCATTAATATCCATAAGAAAATGAAAATTACAATATGGAAATCTAATATTAAATCAAGATAACAACTAATATTGTATATTAAAGTTTATAAAAAATAAAATCCTATGGGCAAATTAATTTAAAAAAATTTTATGAATCATAACAATATTCATAAAGAGGAATGAAATAGAAAATCTCATAATGTATATCTTGAATCCTTGAATTTTTAATGATCTTTATGTGAATTCCTATCTTAATCTTTAAACTTGATGTGTTTTGATCCTCTTTTCTCATTTAATCTTATGTGAAAACCTTTAAAGATGGCTTAAGACTTCAGTTCTCTTACTTAGCAACTACTAGGATATGTATAGAGGCAAGAAGATGTTAAAAGTAGCCTAAACTAGGTTATATTCATAGGGAAACTCGTAGCTATCATGGTCATAATCCTGATCGTGATTTTGGCCATGATATTCTGTATCCTAAAAATCACTATTAGAGTTGGATGGATCATGACTAAGATTTTTGCTTCTCTTGGTATTTCCATGATATCTCTTTCATTATTCATCCATTGGCCATAACAAGGAGCTTCCTAACATGGTATTCATGCTTCCTAAGTTGCTGCTATATATCTTCTGGTTTGAAAGATGTACTCAATTATTCTTCAAAGTCTAGTCAAACATGATATAAAATAGAAAAAAAATAAGCAACATCTCACTTAAATAAATTAACTTAATATTCATATGAATCACATGGATTCCCCCTTTAAACTTAATATAATCCTTATTGCATCTTATTTAAAATAGGTATAATTTAAGATTTATCATTTTCGCAGACATACGAGCTAGCCAGTGTCTTAGTTTGGTTAGTTAGTGTTGATTTTAATGGTTATCAATTAAACAATTATTAGTAAACTAATCCAATTCGTAGGTTGATTAATGGTGTGACAGAACATATAACAACTAGTTCTATAATGGGTATTCAATACTTTTTTAACATTTGTAAATTCTTTTTTATACTTCAAATGGCTAGTTGAGTTTCGGAAGCTTATAAATAGATGTTCTAAAGGTAATCATTTCATAATCCATGAAACATAATATGGTTTACTTTACATATATATGCTTGAAATTTTTATACCCTTAATTTATAATGTTTTTTCATTATAAAGAAGAAGAATATTGTTAAATCAAGAGGGTTTCTAATCATTAGTTTTCATGATGACATAATATCTTAACTACTAATAATTTAGTTTTATGTATTGATAAAGTAGGTAAATGTAAGGTGTTAAAGTTGGCATGTGTTAGAGCATAAAGTTGGTTTCAAATGAAGATAATAATAATGGTGAAGAAAGCATTGATAAGAAGATTAAGAATGAAGATTAAGACTAAGAACATGAAGATGAAATAGTTTTTGGAGTTATATTCTTTTTAGCCCTATATGGCATCGAAGAGGGGCGAGAATTAGGTGTTAAAAATTCTTTTAAGTTATACAACTTAAACTTTTATCAATTTATTTAAATGTGGAAGCTAAACATCATTTCTAATTTGGCAAATTAAACAATAAAATAAATGCATAAAAGTAAAAGAGTAAGGAAAAAGGACATAAACGATTTATTCTATTTCAAAGTTGTCTACTTTCTCCCATATCTAGTCTCCAACACCATTATTGAGATTTTTTCAGTATTACAACCAAAATATATACAATTTTAGTAATAAAATCCTTTTTTAAGGCTTAAAGATAAACTTTTACTATCCCTTTCAAGACTAAAAAATAACTTATCACTCCCTTTTCTAAAGTTAAGGAATAACTTATCACCCCATTTTCAAAGGCTAAGGAATAACCTCTCAACATACTTCTTTCTCAAGGCCCAAGAATAACTTTTATAAAATTTCACTCACAAGTGCTACCCTTCTCATAACCATACTTCACAAAATAGTCACTCTTGACTCACCAAGGTGTATAAGAGCTCACACAATGCTTGTATATCAAAATGCAACATAAAATACACTCGAAAACTTAACTTCATGTATAAATTCACGAGAAATAGTCAATAATACTTAATCTCAATGAATAAAAGCTTTCTATCTTTCTTTCATACAAAAACTACACAAACAACATCTATTTATACTCATTTCAAGGCCTTATAGCCATTGCCCAACATTCCTTAACATGAATTCATTTTACATTGCAAAACTAGCAATTGTCCAAGGTTCATTTGCCAACTTCCAGCATTCCATGGACTGATACGACCATTCGATTGACTGACCTTCAGCGTTATCTGTTCATTCAATTGATCAACCTTCAAATTTCAATAGTTCAGTTGACCGATCCTTACCATTCGGTCTAAGCAACTTCAAATCCAATTGAACTGAAAATTAGATCAAAACAACACTAACTTAATATATCACAATAAAAATTTCACAATTCAACATAACTATATTCAATCATTTTACCAAATTTCCTCAATACTTTAATCTAATCAATTTCATCTATCTTATCACATACAATCTTATGAATAACGAAATCAACTTGAATCCATACAACTCCAATTTAATTCATACAACCTAAGACTTAATCATACAAGTCATAACATCATAACCACTTTAATAAATCATTAATTATACCAATTTATTCATCCGGTCATCATTTATTCAATTCATTCAACACTTATGCTCATGCAAGATCTTATATGCATTTATCCAAGCTTCAATAGGATTTTCACACACATTAATTGTATGCAATTCCCCACGATTATGCATCCTATATGAAAATACTAAATATGAATGCATATGCATGATTGAACCCTTTTAACATTATGGTAAGACTAAGAGAAGGCTTACAAAGCAACTTACATAAAAGGCTATCAAATTCTAGTCTTAAACTTGATCTTCTATCTTCAATCCTCAAGTTCATCTCTAATGCTTCTCTTGTCATCAAAATGATCTTTAACTTCTTCTTTCTTTATCACAAACTCTCAAATATGCTCTTCAACTTTAAGGCTCCATAATCATGCATTTTAAATCTTTACAATATACTTCAAGACTTATTTTCTTCAAACTTATTTATAACAAACTCCATAATTACATTAGTAGAAAACACTTTGTCATTATCAAAACAAAGGTGGAACAAACTTTTGGTTAAAGAATCTCCGCCCTTTTGATGATTAAAAAATCATGTGATATTAGATACACACAACAATCAAATTATACAAACAAAGTGCAAACATTAAACAAAATAAACAACCATCATTTGTAAAAAAAAATTTGCTTCCCCTTTCTAATATCACATATACCATTCTTCCCCTATTTTTAATCATCAAAATGTAAGCATCCAATTAAAAAAAGGTAAAACACTTCATTGTTAATATGAAAGACAAATCACATGTGAAATGTATAATACTCTAATACCAATATATAAGCACAAATCACATAAAGAAGGGATAAATAAATCATACGTCAACTTTCAAATAGACTCCCCCTTAATAACATACACAAAGACAAACTGAAAATACCATGTCTTTGGTACTTAAAAAAGGGCTAAAACCATTGAACTCATTTCAAAATTTCAAAAGTCATCAAAATTGATACCAATTGTTTTTAAAAAGAAAAGATTAGTCAAAACTCACATACTTGATACCAAACTTTTTGAAGTTTTAATTCTTCTATACCAATTGTTAAGAAATATGATACCAAAAGATAGAAAGCAGAACCTGATAGAAAATATTATATTCACTCTCAATAGAAACCAAATTTTAAAACAAGATACCATTTGTTAATAAAATCAACAATTACCAATTGTTGGAAAACTAATTTGATGATACAAATTCTAAGAAAAAACAACGCAAACTGATAATTGATACTAAGTAAGAAGACAAGTATCACAATACCAGTTGTTAATAATACTTAAAACAATCGAGTAGCAATAACACAGCAAATATCAGTTATCATGGTCAAAATAGAAACTCCAACTTAAGACATAATTGAAATCAAAAATCAAATTAACATCATTATATCATAGACAGTAAAAAAATTTCAAAATACTAATTAAATTGCTTTACACAATTCCAAGATTCCTTTTTAAAAAAATTAACTTTCATCGTAAAAATTATCAAGAATTTGACTAATTTCCCCAATTTAGTCAAACTTATGCAAAAAGGTTTAGAACTTTGCAAATTGCATAATTCAAAAGATTTCAAAATTTAAGACTCACCCTCAATTTATGCAATCTCAATTTTCGATGATTCAAACTTTTGTCGCAAAGCATAAAATTCATTAAGAGAGTCAAATGACATTAAATCTATAATCATTGTCCAAATAGTTGTAATATACCTAAATTCATCTAATATCATCCAAATCAAATAGCAAACATATAAAAGGAATTAAAAAGTTATAGACATATAAACATCAAATGCATTTCCAAAAAACTTCCCTTTTTTAACGAAAAAATCCTTTTCCATCTTTAAAAAATAATATCATGCATGATTTTATCAAAAATCAACTTTTGAAATTTGAAGCTAGATAAAGTTCCATGCTAATTTCTATATACCAATTAAATTGTTGCTTTACACAATTCCAAAATTTCATACAAAAAAACTCAATTTTCGTAAGAAAAATTATCAAGAATTTGACTAATTCCCCCAATTTAGTCAAACTTATGCAACAAGTTTAAAACTTTCAAATTGCATAATTTCAAAGATTTCAAAATTTAAGACTCCCCTTCAATTTATGCAATATGATTCAAACTTTTGTCGCAAAGCATAAAATTCATCAAGATAGTCAAATGACATTAAATCTATAATCATTGTCCAAATATCTGCAATATCCCTAAATTCATGTAATATCATCCAAATCAAATAACAACCATATAAAAGGAATAAAGAAGTTATAGACATATAAAAATCAAATGCATTGTCTAAAAAACTCCCCTTTTTTAACGAACAAATCTGTTTCCATCATTAAAAAATAATATCATGCATGAATTTATCAAAAATCAACTTTTGAAACTTGAAGCTAGATAAAGTTCCATGCCAAACGTGGATGGTATATGCAATCCAATGTCATAAGAATTTTAAAATCCATTTCAAAAACTTAAGTGTCATTAATTTCATCATTTCTTGTAAAAGTTGATGTATTTTAACTCCTTATGGTACCAAGCTCTCTATGCTTGAAAATCATGAATTTGCAAAGACTGATGACATTGTCAAAATATCATTATGAGATTTTTATAAAACTGAATATCATAGCATGAATTATTGAGTACACACTTTAGGACACCTTTAACATTAAAATAAACAATGTCCAATTTAAAAAATTTTAACACATTATAAAGCTTTCAAAACTTTTAATAAATCAATTCATAGAGGCAATTAAACTTTTAAAAATTCTTCTGGTAAACAAAGGAATCCTTTATCTTTTATAAAACTTCTAAGCTCCCCCTCAATGAAGGAAATTTCTTAAATCAAATGCATGTTCAAGTTTTAAAACATAAGAGAGATCAAAAAGTCATAGTTTATTGAAAATATGCTAAACATAAAAAAAGCATTCAAAATAAACAATTTTCAAGTTATAAGTTTCATTTTACCTAAATACATAAAAACTAATCATATAAAAATGTCATTTAAAAGACTCTTCAACCAATTAATATATACTCATTAAAATCAAAATGTTTTTAGAAAAAATTATATTCAAACATTCCTAATCATGATTTTTAATGCAAACCATGTTAACACTTGAAAAATTTCAATTCAAAAAATCAATCATCAACTATAGAGAATAATATATGAAAAATTATTATTAAAACAATATAAGCAAACATCATTCAAATTTAAGGGGCAGAAGAAATAAATATGAAGAATAAAATAAAGATGTGACAGGTAATGAAAATTAATAATGCAATTTACTAGAATACCGGTAGACAAAACTGGCTTTATCAATCGACCGACATTTATATACGCAATCAAACACGTACAATATAACTAAATTCACAAAGAAAATAAAACATATTTTATTTTCCCACAAACAATTATTCAATTAATAATCAAACCAGCAAGAATTCAAAATATCAAGTAACATATGATCAAGTAAATTCATTAGTATAAGTGTTAGTTAAAGGTATACCTCCCTTTTATGTTTATGATAAACTCTATTACTTAAATTCATTATTTCCTTGGTTCAACAATGTTGGAGATTTTTCTTTTTCTTTTGTGCTCTTAGAGATACCCTTTAAAACATACAAAACAAATTTAATGAATCTTTGTTTCCCATATCATTTTGGATCCTTGATGGTTAGTTTCATACCTATCATAACCATTTAACAAAACGTTTAAACATCCCTTGAAAAATTTTTAATCATACCCAAAGCAATATGTGATCCATATGCATTTCCATGAACATACCTTGGTCTAGATCCATTAAAACTTTTAAATGTATCATATCAATGAAAATGAGGTCTCATAGTGCTACTATATGCATTTTTAGATGTAAACATTTTTCTTTGATGAAAAATCTTGTCTATAATATGTGTTAGACATATTTAATCACATATGATGAATATGATAAACATTTCTAAAGGCATATGAAGTAGAAGGCCTATATGCATTATTTTGATGATGTGATCTAACAAAGAAATTATACATATTTTTAGGGGCATGCACATTCTTTCTATATGACAGTCTTTATTCGTACGAAAATGCATGATGATTCTCATGATGAGATCTAGATGTTGAAGGCCTAGAAATATTTTTAATTGATAGCCTATGTTCTTATTTCTCTAAATTCTTTCCTTTAAAAAATTTAGTCATACTAGAGGAATTTCCATTATCATTAACATAACCTAAAACATGTCTATAATTTACTACCTTTTGACCACTAAACATGATTTCTAATTTTCATTCCCTTTTTTGAATTTAACAAGTGATTCCTTAAGGTAACCTATCTCTTTCTTTAATAATGCATTTGTTTCTCTTATTTCAAGCTCACTGCCATCCATATTCATCAATTCTAAATCAATTTTTTCTTTCACATTCAATTACCTTCTTTGATTCTACTTCTTTTCCAAACACTTCATTTTCTAATCTACATTCATCAAGTAATTTTGAGGTTTCTTTATACATATCATACAACTTCTTTTTCTTCTTTGCCAAGATTCTATGTATTCTATCAATTCTTCATAAGAATATTCTAAATCACATTCAAAATCATTATCATGATATTTAGAGCAAGAAATTGCATTATTATCATAAGGAGTTGTGGAAGTATGTACCTTGTCATCCATGAAACATAAGAAGGCTACTTCTTCGTGTGCACTTTCCTCTTCATCATATTGATAGATTTCTTCTAATGCACAACATATTTCTTGAGCACTTTCATATCTTCATGCAATTTTGTCAAACCTTTGTACACTTATAGTAGATAACAAATTACATATAACTTTATAATTAAAAGAAATAAGGTACTACTTAATATCATCTAATTTTAATCTTCTTTGAATGTTAAATTTTTTATGGGCTTTGAAGTTATATAAGGACCATTTTCTACAACTTTCCAAAAATTTTCTTGGAGATTTAAAAAAAATTTTCATTCCAATTTTTCAATCTATAAAATTATTTCTGTTAAACAAAATGGTACTTCTAAACTAAACGCCATAATCTTTACACATTTATTCGTTAGAATTAAAATAATGTAAGACCTAGGCTTTGATATCAATTGCTAGCCCTATGTGACACGTAAGAGGGATTGCATTAGGCATTAAAAATTCTTCTAAGTTATAGAACTTATTCTTTTATCAATTTATTTAAAGGCAGATGCTACATAAAAATTCTAATTTATCGAAATGAATAACAACACTAAATTAAACAACCAACATAAATGCTTAAAAGTAAAAGAGTCAGAAAGAAGGACATGAACAATTTATTCTAGTTCAGAGCTATCCACTTGCTCCTACGGTTAGTCTCCAACACTACTGTTGAGATTTTTTTACTATTGTAACCAAAACAGATACAATGTTAGCAATACAATTCTTTTTCAAGGTTCAAGTATAACCTTTTACTCTCCCTTTAAAGGCTAAGGAATAACTTATCACTCCCTTTTCTAAGGCTAAGGAATAACCTCTCAATATATTTCTTTTTTAAGGCTTAGAATTACCATTACAATAGATCACTCTGATACCCTTCTCATAACAACACTTCACAAAATAGTCACTCGTGACTCACCAAGGTATATAAAGGCTCACAAAATGCTTGTGTGTGAAATAAAATACACTAAAAAACTCAACTTCATATATAAACTCAAAGGAAATTGATAAGTGTGTTTTTAGGTTATGTTTCTATGTTGTCACTATTGACTCACCAAGGTATATAAAGGCTCACACAATGCTTGTGTATGAAAATGCAATATAAAATACACTCATTAACTCAACATCATCTATAAACTCAAAAGAAATTGATAAGTATGGTTTTAGGTTATGTTTCTACGTTGTTTTTAAGTGTTTTAAGTGTTTCCTTATGTGTTTTAGCTTTATTTTATTTGATATTTTGCATCCATTAAATCTTTTCATGATCTTTGGTGTGTTTGATTGTTTCTTTATCTTATTTTGTGTTTCAGGGTGGTTTTTGAGCTTGTTTGGGGGAAAATTTGATGCATTTTGTTGGTTCATTTTGCAGGAAATAGGATTTCAGTCTTAGAAATTATGTAGGTGAATTGGATGGCTTACTAGGCAGACGTTTAAAGGTTAGATGTCATGAAAATTGGTGGAGAGGAAGATAAAGATGTTTGGAGTCTTCAATTGAAATTTCAAGTCAATTAGAGGTCTAAAGTTGGAGTTATGGTTAAAAGTGTGGAGTATGTTCTAAGTTGCAAAAAGTAGGACACGATCATGGTAGGTAACGATCCCACTTTTTGTCACCCTTGTGACATGCCGCGAGGGTGACAATGAAGCTGACTCCTAGATAGGTCAAACTCAGGTTTTTAATTTAGAGGACCCTCCTTTGGACATATTTAAGGGCTCTAAACCCTAGAAGCCTCTAACAATCATTTTAGGGTTACCAAAAGGAGGCAACTTAGAGGTTTTTGGTGGCACCCAAAAGAAGAAAACACAATCTCCCTTGGGAAAGAAAAATACATCACAACAGCCATTTTTCTAGCTTTCTTGATGTAAAAAGAAGACCTTCAAAGCTCCATCTAGTTTATTTTTCTTCGTCTCTTTATTACTTTTTATTATGAAAACATGAATGTTGGAGGATTGTTTGTGATCATGAGTAGCTATATATTTTGTAGGAGTTATTTTTGAATTATTTTGTGGAACTCTTGCTTTTTGATTTAATAAATGGATATTTATGATATGTATTGAGCTTAAACCTTAAAATAGATTGAGAGGGTGAGTTAGGCAATTGTGTTGGGTAGTGCAACAAGAGTTGACTACCAATAGACCTATACATATTTGAGTTTTTGCAAATAGTTGAAGAGAGATCTTGACTATTTTTTGAAATTAACTATAAGATTGCTTAATATCTAGTTGAATAGTTAGGAAATTTAGTAAGTCTAGAGATAACATAATTAATCCTAGTCTATTTTACTAGGGACAGTTAATTGTTTCTTGAGAAAGGGTAATTAAGCATTAGAAATTCTTGGGCCGAATAAAATTAGATCATTAAGTTAAGAGGGAAGTGAAATAGGGATAAAGTGACTTCTAATCTTATGCTCTGGTTATCAAATTCCTACACTTTGTTTTATTTGGTTGTCCATTACTAGTTTAATTAAGTTTAGTTTATTTTCCTATTTTTAACATCTATAATTAATTTTTTAAACAAAGTACAACTTAAGTTAAGTGGTGACTAAACTCAATCTCTATGGGATCGATATCCGCTTCCTTACTACAAGTTACAACCCGTACACTTGCGATATTGTAGAGTAAAGTAAGTTAGATAGTTATGTGAAATCATCAATAGCAATACTTAATATTACTTAATCTTGATATGTAAAATATTTCTATCTTTCTTGCTTATAAAAACTACATAAACAAAACCTATTTATACTCATTTCAAGGCCTTATAGCTATTACCCAACATTCTTTAACATTAATTCATTTCACCATTTCAAAACTAGTTGTTGTCCAACGTTTATCTATCAACTTGCAACATTCGATCAACCGATGCAACCATTCTATCGACTGAATTTCAACATTATCTGTTCGATCGACCAATCTCTTCATTTGGTAAATCAACCTTTAAATTTTAATAGTTCGGTTGACTGATCCTTACCATTTGGTTTAAGAAACTCCATATCCAACCGAAATTAAACTCAGATCAAAACAACATTAACTAAATATATCATTAAAAAATTTCACAATTAAACATAATTAAATTCAATCATATTACCAAATTTCCTCAACACTCGAATCTAATAAATTTTATCTATCTTATCATATACAATCTTATGAATAACCAAATCAACTTGAATCCATATAACTCCAATTCAATTCATACAACCCAAGAATTAATCATACAAATCATAAAATCATAACCACTTTATCAAATCATTAATCATATAAATTTATTCATCCATTCATAACTTATTCAACATATATACTCATGAAATATCTTATTGTTCGCTCGCAAAACAAACTATAACGAGTTTTACGCTCAAAACTGCAAGTATACGGGTCGTACTTGTAGTAACGAACGGATATCGATCCCACAAGGATTGTATCTAGACACCCTATTAATTTGATTTACCCTTTGTTCAAGAAATTAACTTAAACAAATAAATCAGACGCAAACAAAGTTGGAAGCATGAGCGAACAACACAACCAATCACAACACAACAAACTGAAAATTCGGAGAAAAATCAAGATTTAAGCATAGGATTTGTCGTTATCCTTATTTATTTCCCTTTGTTTAATTAATCTAATTTATATTTGGCCCAAGATTTTCTAATATTTTAGGTACTCTCTCTCAAGGTGCAACTAAATATCTCTAGCTAAATAAATTTATGATTAACTTTGGGATCTCTCGACATGCAAAGCCTTTCCTAAACATTTAACTAGATATGAAGCTATCCTATAGGCAATATATCAATTTATCAAAATCAATAAATCAATACCTTGTTATTTATAAGTCTATTAAATGCCAACTCTCATTGTACATCTAACACAAATAATCCAACTAACTCTCTCGATTTGTTGTAGGGTTTACGCTCCATAAACAACAAAAATATTTTTTAAAATTAAATCAGCAACCAAAGGGTCCCAAATAATTCAAACAAAAAATCCTAAAAATATTTTATTTATGCATAATAATAAAAATAAATTCCATCAAGTCTATATTCTTGAAAATGCAAAACATAATAAAATAAAATAATAAAATAAAATAAAATAAATAAAATGAAAATAAAATAAATTTGAAAAGAAAATATAAAACTTGATAAACTCTTGAAATTTTTGTGCTTGTGTGGTGGTTTGGAGCTTGTAGATGCTCTCCTTCCTCTATTCGAATTCCTGTGTTTGTGCTTGTCTCCTAGTGTGCTACTTTTCTTCTTCTGTCCTTCAAATTCCTATTGCTACCCTTGAATTCTCTCCACCTCCTGCGTTAATTTTCTGTGTCTTTATCTGGTGGCGGCTACTTGTTTGAAGCACCTTATTTTAATTAATTCTCTGCGTCCCTTTTTTTTTTCTGCAACTAGGTCTCCTCTTCTTGAACTGAGGCTGTATATGGACTGGTTTGAGTCTTGGAGGCGGTAGCTGCTGCTTGGGCTGCTTGCAAGAGGTCTAAAGGGAGCTGGGTGTACGGGCTTGGGCGCGTATGGGCGTTAGGGGTCTCGCGTGGGCTGGCAGGTTGCGCTTGTCGAGTGGGTCTGGCAGTAACAAGCATGACCCAGGTGCCGAAGGAGAAGCAGGTTTGGCTGGCTGGGCGCAGGCGGGCTAGGGCGTTGACAGGCTATTGGCGTTGGGTTGGCAGGCTTGGGGAACAAGTTTAAAGCGATGGAGCTGGCTTGGGTAGGGGCGGTCTGGGCTGGCGCAAGGCTTGGTCCAGCAGGCTCCAGGCTCCAGTTCTCATTTTTCTAGCTTCTTTCCTCTCTTTTTTTTCTTTTTTCTTTTTTTTCAATTTCTTGTAACTTCAAATTTAATTTTAATAAACCCTATACAATAAATAAATACACTAATAAAATTTAATTCTAACGCAACATTAATAATTAAATAATAAAACAC
>JAOXYD010008791.1:0-15263 GCA_028565735.1 Pinacopodium congolense | reverse complement strand
TTTAGTGAGAGCTATATACCAGGAATCGTTTTAGTTTTATCATCAATAAAAGGGGGAGATTGTTGAACCAAGGAAGGTTCCACCAAATTTTGATGATGACAAAACATTTTTTACTAATACTTTTGCTAAGTATGTTTAAAGATAGGTTGGTGAAGAAAGTATCGACACCTGCTAAAGACCGAGGATCGATCAACTGAATGTCGAAGATCGATCAACTGAACTACAACACTTAGAGAAGCATTGGTTTACTGAGGGATGATCAGTCGATTGAACGAAGCCACATCTGAATGAGCAAACTCAGGATGATCGGCAGATCAAATGATGAATGGTTGACCGAATGATGGACATCGGTCGGTCGAATGAACAAAGTTTTGAAGATCGGTTGATTGAATGAATAAAGTTTAAAAGATTAGTCGATCGAACATGGCTTATTGGTCGATCGAACAAGGCACAATGGTCATATTTCTCAATGAATAGAAGATTTATTGAAAAAATAGAAAATATATCCAATGGTAACAAGATATGTCCAATAGTAAAAAAATTAAGAGAGTAATGGATACTTCCGTGAGGACGGATGTTACAACAGTTAACCCAATGCTTTTACCCTATAAATAGATGGAGAAAAGAAGAAGTAAAACATGAAAAGTATTACACAGAATACAAGTGTTATAAGTTTGATCAAGTTTGAGTTATATAAGTGCTTGAAAGTAAATTGTTTTTTGAGTGCGTGTGAAATTTTTGATTTTTTTCTACTTGTGAGAAATTGGTTCGTTGTTTCAATGTTATTCTTAAGCTTACAAAACGAATTTGCTAGAAAGGTTATTCTTGAGCCTTGAAAAAGAATAGTTGGTTATCCTTGAGCCAAAAAGGTGGTGTTGGTTTGTTGTAAGTTTTTGACTTTATATTTCATAATAATCTTTATTAATTTATAGTACCCTTGATCTTGTTTGTTTCATTATTGTTTTCAATTAACTTCCACAAAGTATTGTTTATATATATATATATATATCTTATTAGTCCTAAAAATTCAAGAACCTAATTCACCCCCTCTTAGGTGTCATTTTGGGCTAACAAATTGTAGGCATTAGATCATTCCATTAACAAAATATCTTGCTTGAAGACCTAGAGATAAGCTTATATAAGATATTTGGGTTAAGTGTGGGTTTAACAAGAATAGTAGATTATGTAGAACAACTTAATGCAGTCAATTAATAGATTAGGATAGGATTGCATAACTTTAGGGAGGGTGCAATTATCTTAGAGAATCTATGATATAATAAATCTGGAATTCAAGTGAAGATAAGATAATGATGAATTATAGCTTTGTCATTGATTATTAATCCTTGCATGTAGACTTAGACGTTCATTTTAATTGTTTAGTTGATTTATCTTCCAGATCATTCAATCAATTCACCAATTTTATAGGTTAGCTAACTGAAATAAAAATTCAGTAATAATAGCAGTTATTGTGAATCAAAACCTAGACTCGCTGAATCTATATTACATAATGATAGGTTTACTTGCCTTTTTCATGTATTATAATTTAATTTATCATGTTTCTTAGTTTTTATTTCTTTTAAAACTTAGGTAGTCTAACATTACATCAATATACCTTAGATAATGTGTGATTCAAAATTTTATCTTATTATATTCAATCCTCATTAGAACAATTTTAGTTATAATATAAGATACAACATGCATACTTATAATGTAGCATAAAACAAATAATAAGTTCTTGGCGTTGTTATTAGGGATCACCATTTTAGCAAGTTATTCAATTTAATTTCTTTTGATTTAAGGATTTTAAAACTTTTTTCTTGTGATATTACAAGTTCTTGAACACAAGACTAACAAGGAGCTCAAGAAAATTAATAGATGCAAAGATAACACTGCATTAGAGTTTATTTTTTAGTTGTTTAGTGAGTTATTATGCGTGTTTGGGGTGATAATTAGGTGTTTAGTATATAACATTATATTATTTTTATGTGCTCTTAATGTTTACTTGTTTTGTTTATTATTTATTTATTTATTTTAAAAAATAATTTATTCTTAATTTTGTGGAACTTAATGAACTTTTAGGTGTAGCTGGATTAGGAAGCAAAGAGTAGAAAAATATTGAACAAGAGAGGCCATTCGACAGGTTGTGCTTGTGACTTAGTCGCTATAGTGACAGAGAATATAGCAACCTTCAAGTCGCGAGTTCGACTAATTATCATAGCAACTTACCAATGCATTGCGGCTTCTGCGAGAATGATATGTCTATTATGATAGAGGCTATCTTTGTACAAAAGACATGGGGAAACACTAAGAGCTATTATAAAGAGGTTGAACAACATCATAAAAAGGAAAATTAACTGGTCAATTAGAAGAAACTCAAGATTAATACTGGAATATCAAGATTAGTTAAGTTGTCTAGATTTTTTAGATCAAGCCTTCAAGTTGCATCTTGCTCTTTTTCTTTTATATGTTTTTACCTTGACTATGAAATCTGAATAGAAGTTTTTTTAGCAATATTATGTATTATTAAATCTATTTTAGGTATTATTCTTGATTTGTTTTTGTATGAATTTTACCTTGTTTGATTTAATACATTAATGCTTGCGATGTTTGTTGAGCTTATAATTGATTTGAATTGAGAGGTTGAATCAATTTATTTGTGTTAAGTTATGCAATAAAGTTGTTAGCTAGATGGACCTACAGATATTAAGTTAATAAAAAATTGAAGAGAGATCTTAATTGTTCATTAATTATCCTTAATATGACGTCAAATCTAATTGCATAATCAGGAGTAGTTTTGAGAATTGAGAGATTGCAAACTAACTTGTATCTATTTTAATTAGGATTACTTTATTAGATCTTGCAAGAGGGTAAACAAAATCATAGGATATTTAGGATTGAGCATAGTTGAAACAATAAGGTGAAGTGAAGATAGAACCAAAATAGAATAATCCCTAAGTTTCCATTATTAAATAAGTTCAAAGTTATAGTTGTCTTTTGTTTGTTCATTAATCAAGTCTTATTAGTTTATTTTAATTTTCAGTTACTACATTGCCTTAGACAAAGTGTAATTCAAATTATTAGGTGACTATCTTCAATCCTTGAGAAACAATATCAGTTAAACTATGAGATACGATTTGTATACTTGAAATATAATGTAAAGAAGAAGAACACAAAACATCATTTTATATCAGTTTTAATGTGATTTCTAACTTGCATTGGTTTACCATCCCACTGCACTAGTGTACTTTCTCCTTCCAAGACTTGTTTGCATGCACATTCCACATCAAATCCATTCTAAAACAATTCCTAATACATTTACATACATTATGGCATATCACAAGTAGTTCTAATGACTTCAAAACATTCTTTCAACAAACATTCACTCACTTTGTTACATTAACACTTCTTTTCTCACATTGTTAACACATTCACTTTCTGTAACATCAATAAGATATCTAAAACTTTCAACAACATATTTTCACATACTATTTAACACATTCACGAACATTAAAACATCCTAGCATCACAATTTACACTTTTAACATAATCACACACATTAACACATTCCAATCTCATCACTCCTCTTATTATCTACCATCACTCCTCTTTAATGAATTCACACAATTTATTTTCTTTTTCACAAAACTATAGCATACATATATCTCATTAATTCTCAAAACTAATTTAGTTTATTAAGAGGATCTTTAAAAACCATTCATTTGCAACTCCTTTGGATTATTCATCTTATCTGTAACATCTCTGATCATGAATGTACAATTCATAATGTGAACCTTTTAACACTATAGAATGGCCAAGATGCGAATTATAATAAGAATACGGACCAAAACTTATTCTCTTTTAATATTATGGAGCTTTATCCTTCGACATAATCATAAAATTAAGCCTTTTTTCCTTTAGTCTTCATAATCTTCATTCCATTTCATGCCCCAAGTCTCCGAGACTTTTAATTGTATCTTTACTCCAAAGGTCCATCATGCACCACCTTAAACGAGCATATAATACCTGTATTTCCAACAAATCAAACATATTTAACATATTAGTAGTAACATTTTGTCATCTCAAAACTAGGAGGAATGACCCTTGGTTTAAAAACCTACCCCTTTTAATGAAGACAAAAACCATGTGATAATAGAAATATATAACAAGAAAAAACACATACAACTATTTTGTTCCTTGACATATTTTCTCCCTTAAAATCAAACAAATTCTCCCATCAAAAAGTTCTTAGACATCCTTTCCTAATGATAATTAAAATTTTCAAATCCACTTGAACATTCTCTCAAATAGACTCCCCATTTGATATAACATTAATAACAACTCATTTTAACTCAAAACACAAAGTCATCTAAACTCACAAAGCTTAGACAACTACATACAATCCATATCACTTAGGAACTTCAAAAGGGACACTTCCCCATTTATAAAAAAAACCAAAAGTTGCAAAAAAAATCATATTACAAATTTGCATATATTCTAAAAGCATTTGTATTCACTCAAGGTCTATCATCGTTCAAAAGATGTAATGTTTCTCGTGATACCATAATTAGACAATTTAAAAACTAACATCACTCATAACTAAACATTCATTTCAAAATCTCAAAAATTGTCACAAAAAACACAATAATCCTTAAATTTTCAATTCTCTAACTCCCCTAAATTAAAAAAAATAAACAAAATTCAATAAGTTCTAAAAAGTCACAGATTAAAATTTTAACAAAATCAAAATTTTCAAAAACTAATTTTTTTTTTGCAAACTTCCTTAAAACTATGACCGCCTAAAATCTTGCATTTCACTTTCTAAAAATTCAAACTCCTATAACGATGAGTAAGAAGCATGAATGGAATAATAACTACATGGTAATTCCATAACCATAAGCATAATTCAATGTTAAACTCAATTGCATTCCAACTCCCCCTTAGTTGATTAAAAAATCCTTATTCTCGTAAAAATCATTTATTATAACCAAAAACGATTGAAACATTACCACTCCCCCTAAATCAAACATAATATAAAATCTAACTCTCTCTTCTAATTATAGGAAAGATATATAATGCTAAAATTTATCAAAGACATTGTTAAATAATGTTAAAACTCTCTCTTCTAATGAAAATAATGAATTTATTGAAATTGTTAAAACTCTTCATCAACCAACACTTATACCCCTCAAGGGTTATATCAAATTTCCAAATCTTAAAATACTTAGGCTCACCCTAAGTGTATGCATTACAATTATTCAAGAATCTAACTCCATAAACACAAACAGTTGATGGCCATGAAAATGTTACAAAGATTCCTAATCATTTTATAATGAAAAATGCAATGTTAAAGTCAGTTAAATTACTAAATGTCACTAAAGCTCAAAAAACTCAAATGCCATGACATTTTGTGAAATTCATGCATTTAAAACAATTCATGATTTTTTTGGGAAATTCAAACACATCTTTGGAAAGATAGAAGGGGTTTAGATGTTTATGAGGGGAAAATGATAGTTTTAAAATCTCTAGTGACATCCCAAGGTGAATTATCAATTTAAAGATTAAGAGATCAAATGTATGACCATATGGAGGTTTAAAAATTAATATCATTAAAACCACAAACACAAGAAAGGTTGAAAATCAGATTTGAAGAAATGATGGAGATGTGAAGCTAGATAAGTTATGTAGTAAAAGTAATAAGATTAAAGACAATATGGTAAGGTCTCAAATATAATGAATTAGTGTTACTACTCTTTTGTTAAGTTCATGGACTCTCTTGATTCATATGAACAATGTTTAAATTGATACATTGGAGCATTCATATAGAAAATGTTCTATTAAAAAATTGATTGATATAGTGGAAATTGTGAACATTAGCGTGGGTATTAAAATCATTAAAGGGGTTGTTGGCCCTATATTACATTGAAGATGTTGTTTGAATTATGTTACTACAAAATTTTATAATTATTTTTTCCTAATTGAAAAATTCCCTTTTAATTCAATGAAAATATGAAAAATATTTAATTAATATAATAATATAACTTGACAAAAACAAACTTATAAAGTAAAGAGATAAAGGTAGAGAAATTTAAATTGATTTGTTGTGGTGTAATGCAAAACCTACTGTTAAGTCCATTCTCCAATTACTTGTTGCAAATTTAACTATAACAATCTTCTTAATAGATGAAGGCCCATCCTTAAAACTATCTGCTTCATAGGTGAAGACCATCTCTTTCAATTATCATCTTTATAGGTGATTATCAACCCTTAAAATTTCTTTTCAACAAGCCTAATACCCAAAACACACTAAAAATATCTCACTTGATGAACCTAAGCATTCAAAAAGGGATTTTTATACTTTCAAGATGAATGCACTAAAAACACTTTAAGAATGACCTTAAAAACAACCTAAAATGATCATATAATGCTCTGGATTCACTACAATTAAATGAAATATCTTAAACACACTCTAAGATAACAATTTATAAGTGAATGTCCTTCAACAAGCCTTTTTTTAGCTATTTAAATGAGTTAAACATCATTTAACACATATTTTTCTAGTAAACTAGTGATTGTAGTCTAGATTTTGAGCTCCCTAACTAACCATTACTAGTTGATCAAACTTTTTATGGATTTGTTTTTAACACTTTTTGACATAATTAAATATCCTTAAGACATAGCGAAACATTTCTTTTTAATAAATGTTAGCTTATATACACTATAAACAAGTTTTATAAAAGAATTTAATGCATCAAGAGGATTCTTTAAAAATTTTTCAAAAACAAAATGTTCTTAAGTATGAATCCTTTATACAAAAACTCCAACCATAGATGCATAGGCATGATTATGAGCTTTCAAACACTTTTGAAAGATCAAGACAGGAAGCATAATAAAATTTAAAAATAACAACCTATTTAAAAGCACTATCTTGATCTTTGAGCCTTCACTTTAGTAGCTATTCACGTATCACCATTTTATCTCCAACGGATCAAAATTATATCTTTCAACATTTTTTCAAACCTATCTTTTTAAAAACATTAATTGCTATAAAAACACTAGTTGCAAAATCGTGCCTTAGATAAGACAAAGAGATTATGGAAGATTATAATACTAAGAGACACGCCATGATAATGTTAATTATTAACCTACATGATCTTATTATGGTAAAATTAATAGTATCAATAAATAGCTAGAATAAAATTAAATATGAAAGTGAAATTCAATATGGTCATTGAAAAGGAAACTGGTTTATAGAAAACAATTATGAAGTGAAAGATCAAGTTAGCATTCATGAAGAGTCAATTTTTAAAATTTTTTTACTTGGTTGCTAGTGTTCCTATGATAAATGAGGAATGATAATAGAAAAGTAATAAACAAATAACTAGAAACATGAATCATTTTGTGGAGACTGATGATTTAGTGAAATTAAAGAGAGCCTTAAGCAACAATGGCCAGGTTCAAATATATGGTACAAGAACAATTGAGTTAGAATGCAAAATTAGTAGGAAACTCATCCATAATGTCATTTACGTTCATAGCTTGGCTAATAATCTTTTGATATTGGACCACTTAATGAAAATGGATTATTGTGATGTTTTTGAAAATAGATAACACTTGATCTATAATAAAAGGAGTAGGAATATAATCATTTTAATAAAAGCATCATTAAACAACATGCTTCCTATCATTCTTTTATATTAGAGATTAATGATTATAATAATTCTATTTATGATTAGGTCTTTCGAAAGATAAGGAATTTGGTGGCTTACAAATGATGGAAATAAAAAAAAAAGTGACCAGTCTTAATGTAATGTACATCATTGATTTTCCAATTTCAAATTCGAGTGGGGAATGGATTGTCCACTAGTCTTTGACATGATCCTTGCACTTGATTTGTATTCTCAAAGTCATTATCAACCCAAACTAATCTAAAATCTTTTTAGGTATTGAAGTATCTTTAAAAAGTTAAGGAATTAATTGGAACAAGACTTCAATAGACAATGCAACCACTAACTCCTTAGTCGAAATGAACCCCTATCTCCCTGACCCTCCTAAAGAAAAACTGTTAGAATTTATACCTTATAGTTTTAATACTTATACAAACCTTTCTAAAAATCAATGCCTAAGACCTCAATTTACCTTTAAGTGAACCTACAATTGACACTACTTTTACCACTTAAAAAAACATGCTCTTTAAGGAACCAAAAGATCTATGAATATTTAAAGGAAAAGGGGGAATTATAAGAGGGTCAAGCAAGAAATGCTCAAGCATGTAGTCTTTAAAGAGATTGTGTAGGGGCCACCATTGAAGATCAAGAGACAGTCTACCTTTGTTAGTCCCTAGTTTTAGATTCTGTTCAGTGATCAATCTCTTATTTGTCATTTATTTTGCCTGATTGTGGTTATTTTTAGGAAAATTTAACCTTCCTTTTGGCATAGAATTATATTATGGTGTCTTTGGCTAGTGGCTTCCATATAATGCATAAAAATAGAAAGGGAGTTTATTTCTCTTTTTTTCTACTTATACAAGGCATCCTTTTAGGCATTACCAAAAGTATTATAGGTTGCTTCTCACATTATTATTATTTGTAACTTTACTCTTCTACCTAAAAGTGCGCATCATTGAGTTTAAATGAACATGAGTATTGTATTTGCATAAAATATCATTTTGAAAAGTTCCTAGTATAAAATTCTTAGAGAGTAACTAAACCTATAATAATCGTTTACACAAATTAGTGGTCAAATGCAAATTCCATCACTAAAAGAATTACATAAGCATATTTGTTTGATAGAGAAAATAGAAATTTATGATTTTTTAAGCAAATTAATGATAAGGTCGAGGGAGAATTTAACAGTATGTCCCAATTTATAGTAAACTAAATATAAAGTGGATATCCAAGTAGTATGAGTTATTTTACAAGCATTAAGGAATCCAAAATGTAGTTATCAACTAGTTATACAAAATAATTGTCTTGTATGGTGTAATACAAGAACAGAACAATCTTAGAGAGAAACAAAAGGATGATAAATGACAAGCATCCCCCCTTATAATTTTAAACCATAGCAGTGGCTACTACTAAATATGTTATCTACCTGTCACTGGTATGAGCAATCGAAAGACAACTTCTTATTATTGGATTTAATGTTCCTACTCTAAAAGAAAAGAATATTTTTTTCATTAATATCATCTTTTCATTAATTTCACGTTAGCCATGAAAAAGAGAATTAGGGTATTTATAGAGATGCTCATCCTCTATTTATGAAACAACAATTGCAAATTACAAATGAAAAAAAAAACTTGTTCATGGTCCTCTGTTGTAGAGATAACAAATAGTTCATACATACCTTGTGCATATTATTATTAGCCTTTAGTTACTCATAAACTTCATATTATATAAAGATATTTTAACATTAACACTTACGAAACTTGGGTGGGTAAAAGAAATAGCATGAGAATCCTAATTACTTGGATATTTTTAATCTTATCATATTAAATTAAAATTAAGGAGGAATTTTGTTGAGCAAAGATTAAGTCTTCTTCATCAATTACAGGTAGAAAAAATGCTAGTGGCTCCTAAATCCCATCACTAAAATATTAATTACAAGTAGTGATATCATTTTCACTATGGATGATTATAAATCATGCATATTTTAGACATACTTTAATGATGATAGTATTAAGTTTTAGTGGTGTTTCCATATGATTTCTGTGCATAATATATTTGATTCTCAAACAAGATACTGCTTAAGTTACTTTAGATGAATGTTTACATTTTTATAGGAATATGATGAGAAATTATATGCACTTTTATAGTTAGAAGGTTTGTAAAATCATGAGGAGGAGTAAGATAATATGCTCATGGAGTCCTACATCAAATATCAAGGCCATAGAACAAGGATTGAAGAGTGAATCAAGAAAAGAGTAAAAAGAGCCAAAAGCTAGAAATGATCAAGGCTTGCCTTTAATGTCATGAGACAAATTGTTATTTCATTACTAAATCACGAAATAAGTCATGACTTAGTTAGGAACAACCACCTATTTGGATGTTTTTAGGTCTTTTTCTTAAAGGGTCTTGATCATTGGAAACCCTAAGCTAGAACTAGAGGTCAAGAGAAGATTCATAAGCCATCTTAACACAAATTAAAGTAAGATTAAAGGAGAGAATTGGATCTGAATATAAGGATTTGAAGATTAAGTGTGGTTTTCCAGCAAAAATCATAGAGGAGTCAAGGGATTGATGAGCCATTAACATAAGCTTTCTATCCTTAGTTTTTTTATAATTGCTGTTATTATTTTTAGGAACTATTTTAATGTAGGTTCTAGGTCATTATGAATCCTCAAATTTGGATTGTTACATGACTCCTTGGATTTAATGTTAAATGTCTAGATTTTGTCTTAGATTTTCCTATTGAATTAATGAAATTGATTATTCATTCCATATTAATGTAGGGGTCAATGTCAATTATTTGATTTCACATATTTAGATTCAAAGATTGAATATCTGAAAAAAATAAACCAATAGGTAATGAATATTACACGGAGACTAAAAGATAGGCCTATATAAGATTTTTGGTTTAGCTGAGAACTTAATTAAAAAAATGGTTCCATATAACCTATTGACACATTTAATTGATATTTTTATATAGAGAGAAATGTCTCTTAGTTTAACATAATGAATAGGAATTACATAACTTAAGAGAGAGTGTAGTTCAATTTAGGAAACCTATAGTCTAAGTGAATCAAAATGATTTATTGAATCAAAGTCGAGTGATGAACACAAACAAGTCTTAGAGGATTAACCATCATGGTCATAACTTCTTGAATTACTTGCTAAATCTTGTTAATTTAATTTGGATTTATTTATTTAGTTTATTTTATTAATATATAAATCAATTAGCCATTTGAATATTGTAGATAACAAGGATAGGAAAATAGCTAGTAGTTTCAAGTCCCTATGGATCGACAATAAAGAATTATAGAAACTACACTATGATTTGATATTTAGTGTTATTAATTTGAGGTTCTTGTATTTATTTTACTAAAACGTATTGATACACTTTGCACACCTCTAGTTTTTTGTTTCCTTGTCAAGGATTGTATCACATTATTAGCATTTTCTACTCTTTATTAGATTAAAAATATATTTTTTCTTTTTCTTATCATTTGTTTTAATTTTTTTCATGTTTTAAAATTTTTACACTTTAAAATTTTATGTAATTTTTTTTTGTTTAAGATCTTTTCTTGTCTTGATATTTCTTTAATTATTTTAATTTTTCAAGTTAGGCACCTCAATAGATGAAAAGAAGTCATTTTATGGCCTTAATTGAGTTTAATCTTGAAGTTTAAAGGACATCCTACATTACTCTAAGGGAAAAGAAATCCGATAGTTATGCAAAGCTTGAGGTTTGAAACTTATAATTGGAAAATATTAATAGAGAATTGGGACCAAGAGCTCAACTTACTATGAAGGCTTTGTCAAGACCCTCAGTCTATGGAGGCTTTGTCAAGACCCTCAGTACAAGGCCAAAAGTCTAGAAACCATAGATCGAGAGGAGATAATAAGCTTTAAAACAAAAACCTAGATGAAACAGATGCTTTAGAACTATGTTCAATTCCATGGATTACCATATGAGAACCCTAATGCATATATTATTAATTTTGTAGAGATCAGTGACACATTTAAATTTTATGGCATGTTTGAAAAGATAATGAGATTAAGGCTGTTTCCATTCTTCTTATAGAGTAGAGCCAAATATTGGATCTAATCAAAACCTCCTAATTCCGTGACATTTTGGAACCAGCTTATAAAGAAGTTTCCTGACAAGGTACTTCTCTCCCTCCATCCAAGCAAAGTTACGTAATGAGATCATATTATTTTAGCAATCAAAGCAAGAAAATCTATATGAGGTTTGAGAGCATTATAAGGACATGATGACGAAGTGCCCCTATAATGTCTTTGACCTGGGCAAGCTCATGTAGACTTTTCCTATTTAATTGACTATTAAATAACTAATAGATGTATCATCCAATGGTACCATTAGTATTAGGAAATCAGAATAGCATTAGGAATTGGTAGAGAACATAGCTATGAAAACATATTAATGGGGCCAGGCATGGTAGAGGCCTAATCTTAGTAGAGGGATGCATAACATTAATGTAGTGGCCAAATCGAAGTTTAAGGATGAAAAACTAAAATTAATATTTGACAACATGACAATAAAATGTACATCTACTTAGGTGATGTTTTGCTAATATTATGGTGGAAAGCACCCTATTCATGAGTTCCAATCATTAGAAGCTAGGAGCCAAATGCAAAAAGTGGAATATGTGGTAAATCAACAGAATAATCATTGTAGTAATAAATACAGTCTATGGTGATGATATCATCTTAACTTCTCATGATGATGATAAAACTTGTAATTTCAAAATCACTCAACTAGTATAAAAAACAATATCCTAGATAGTCGAGTTTAGAGAATCTCCATGATAAATACATTACCATATCATATGCCAAATTTCATAATATTGAACCCTTAATAGAGAATTTGGAAAACCAAGAGCATATCAAAGAGATCACTAGGTAGTTTTCCAAGTAACAATGAGGTAAATTGAAGGGAACATGTACATATGGTGTTTGTAAATGATGATAACAAGACAAATAGGAAGGTAGAAGAAAAAGAGAAGCAAGATGTTAAAAGCGAGGAAAACGAATAGTTTAAGGAAAATGAGGGAAAATTTTAAAGAAGGAAGAAGGTGGAAGATAAAGAGAAAAAAAGTAATTGTCTAAGGACTATAAGCCACAATTTTATGATTTTGGAAAGCTAAGCATTGAGCAACTTAAGGAGTACATAAGTAAGTTTCTTTTCCATATTAAGAAATAAAATTCTAACATTACATTAATTGAATCTCTTATACAAGAATGAAAGTATGCGAAGTTTGTGCATGTTATCCTGTAGACCAAGAAAGCAAAGGTGTCTTTAAAGAACGTGATTGGTGAAGGATGCATAGTAGTAATTGTCACTAAGTTACCATAGAAGTTAAAAGATGTTAAAAGTTTCTCAATCCATTGCATGATTGGCAATTCACAATTAAATGATGTATTAGCTAACTTGGAGGCTGGTATAAATCTCATATCAAATAAAATGTTTCATGAATTAGGATTGGAAATCACAAAGCCTACTAAGAGGAGCATTCAAATAGCAAAAATGTATGTTAAATAGCCTAAAGGTATAATGGAGTTTACATTTGAAAAAGCTATTAAGTTTATATTTCCTGTGGATTTCATGATTTTAAATGAAGAGGATAAGGACGAAATCACTTTAATTTTAGGTAGGTCTATTCTAACTACCTAGAAAATGTTGATTGATGTTTTAAAGATGAGATTAACATTTATAATAAAATATGAATCTATTATTTTCTCTAAGTCTAAGACATTATGTCATCCTTGATTAAGAAGAAAATATATTATCTTATTAATATTTTAATAAGAAGAAATTTTATTCTTTTATTGATATTTTTAATGATGGAACTTCAAGTGATTAGCAGGGAAAGATAAAATATGAGTTTTTAAAGTTCGATTTGATAATGATTTTGAGCTTTGAGCATTATAAAGGTGAGAAGAGGTCAACCCTCAATGTGAAGAAGCTTGATGAATGGAGGAAGAAAGTTGATAACAGCTAAGACAAAAGTGGTTGTCGAACTTATGATTTTAAACAAGCGCTTGTTGTTAGACAGTCTAATGTCAATGCATTTGTAGGATTTTTTATATTCTTTTATTTTAATCTTTTGTTATTTTACCCGTCGTGATCTAATCTTGTAGCACTAGTTTATACTTTAACCTTTTTATTCAAGTAATAGACCATATGCTTTGATCATTATTTCTAAAACACTTAATTGAAACCAAATGTAATAAAAATCCCTCAATCATGTTTATAGATTGAACTTACTTTTAGGAGAGTCATATTCTCTTCTCCTTTTTACAGTTTGAGGCTTTGTTTTGTTTTGCACATAAATTAAGGAAAATTTGATTTAAGTATGGGAGGAAGATGAGTATGCTCAATTGTTTACCATACACATTTGAGTTGTTAGAAACATAAGGATAATGCATTGAATATTTCATTTTAGAATGATCTTGATTATTAATTTATTATTAATCGTGGTAGTTTGATTCAATTGATGTACTTGATTTCATTAACTTTGACTTATTTTTAACCTAAAAATTTTTATTTTCAATGATTTACATGTGTTAATTGACCCTTATATATGAAATTAGATGTCTAAGGACATTTCATATGGCTTGTCATGTGAATTTTGGAATAGGATATAGAAGTCTTTCTTAAAAATTGAAAAAAAAGTGTTTTTTAATGATTAAGCATATTTTCACTCTATTGGCTTCATACCAATAAAAATAATGAAGTTAGCCATTTGAGGGTGATATAGTTAAGTAATTAAGGGTGTTCATGATAAAGTATTCACCTTCATGTCAAATGACTAGATGACATCTTTAAAAACCTAAAAAAAAAAGCATCCTAGTTAAGCAATCAATGGTCATTCCTGACGAGGAGTTTTCCCTCATGTAAATGAACTATGTAACCTCTGAATTAAATGATATAATTTTAATTTGGAATGTTTTTTTCTTTTGGTCTTACATCCTTACTCAATTTATATGATAATCTACAAGACATTACTTGGATACTCGATATTGTATATAAAAGTTTTCTATTTACTAACTGTGTGCTTACATTTGATAACTAATTTTTGTCATGATAGAACTATTATTGTTTGCTAAGTCAAAGACATTTGCTTGTAATTGTTTGTACTTGATTAATTTTTTACTCTTGATCAAGATTATTTTGAGTGAAGTCTATAAGTTTTCCTATGAGGACAAGCAACAATTTAAGTGTGGGTATATTTGATAGTTCCAAAATCATACATATTTTAAGAATGCTTTCATTATGATAATCTTATGTTTAAACCTTATTACCATATGATTTGCATACAAAATTATTTAATTCTTGAATAAGATGATGTTTAAGGTGCTTTGGATGAATTTTTATATTTTGATAGACTTTGGTGAGCAATTAGATGCACGTTTGGAGTTAGATGTGTTATGGAATCATATAGAGGAGTGAGAGATCCAAGTCATAAAATCCTACACCAAATATCAAGGCCTTAGGACAAGCCATAAAAATTTAATTAAGGGAAGAGTTAGAGTAGCCAAAACTTGAAGAGGCTCTTGGTTTATCTCACAACCATAAGCCAAATC
>JAOXYD010008780.1:0-15263 GCA_028565735.1 Pinacopodium congolense | reverse complement strand
ATTGAGTATTCAAATAATAAAATAAGATTGAAATGACATTAAAAAACATATGAAAATTTAATAAATTTCAATCTTATCAAGATTAAGGCTAGAATAGGAAAGATCTTATTCCAAACAAAATTTCAAATAGTTTTAAATTTTACATAAATTATAGAATTGAGTCAATTATTTTTCTTCAATGCCTTAGACTAATAATAAAATTAAATCATATTTATATTTTTAGAAAATTATTTTTTAAAATTAGATTATATTTGAACAAATAATTAATTTAAATCTTTAATACTTAAAATTTTAGTTTGATTTAAGAAAGTTTATTGTTTATTTGAATACAGAGTTATTATTTTGTTATATTTATAAATTTTTTTATTAATTTGAATAATAAGTTTCTTGATTATTAGAATATGAAATTCTCATAATTAAGTTTTATAAATATTTTCAGTAATAAATAATAAAATAAACTTTTTTTAATAAATTAGATAATATTTTTATTTATTTAGAAATAATGTTATAACTAATTAAGAAGTTAATCTCTAAATAAGAATTGTTAAAATTGTTTTCAACTAAATTGATTAAGGGATTCAAGAGAATTGTAAATAGTTTCTAATTGAATTTGAACATTTTTTTAAATTAAATTGAATTTTTATTTAGAGTCTAATTGTCGTTTTTTTCAATTTTAGACCAATTCTAAAAAAACTCTAATTTCAAATATTTTTATTTCAAATTAACATAAATTTCGTAATAAAAGTTAATATGTATAGTAATATGTTTTTCCAGCTAATGTAAGGCTATCAAATGTTTTGATTGGGCTCTTATAATTATTTATTTTGATTGCTTTTTTTTTTCTTAACTTGGACACTTAATATGAAGTTGTTGATTAAGGATATGAGACCTTGTGCCTTGGTCATTGGAAAAATTAATAAACAATGTAATTTAGATTAGTGCGTGACCATTTCTTGGTTAATCATGAGGGAGCTAATCTTGTAAAAAAGGGGTTTGGGAATTAGATTTCATGATCTTTATAGCTATTACCTAAGCCTATAAGTGTACTAAACCATATGATAGGATCAATAAAGATAAAGCATTGACTTAACCATAGCTTTGTCTTGATGTCTTGAAGATACCCTAGATCATGGTATCATAAACTTTAGAAACTCAATTTAATCATTAAAAAACTGAACCTTAGATATTCATTCACATTTAGTAATCTTTAAAAGCAACCTTGATCATTGATCTCCTTTCTATAATTTTCATCTTTAATTTAATTTAGTTGTCTTTTAATCTTAAAATCAATCAATTGAAGCCCTATAAATATTTGTAATCTAAATGACCTAGTAATTATAGTAGTTTCCCATAAGATCGACATTCGGACTCTAAAATTCATTGTATTACTTTTTGATTGGTTCACTTGTCTTAAAAGTTAGTCTTAAGTTAATCAATTTAATCATAAGAAACCAGACTAGTGCAATAAGTTTTTATCATCATTGTCAAAAAAATCATAATTAGTAATACTAGGAACAATATGGTGTCAATTATTCTATAGTTAATTATATTGATCATATTGTCTTTTGTTGTTATTGCTTTGATTTCTATTTTGCTTGCCTTGTTTGCTTTATTTAGTAGTGCTACTTTCTTTAATTTTACATGCAGACCAGTGTCCAAAAGCCCAAGAAGCTTAACTTTGATCTAGAACTCAAGCATAGCCCTTACAGACAAAAGCAAGAATTTCAAGCTAGCATTAAGAAGTAAAGACATTTAGTGAAGTAGACACTGCCCAATAGATATGGCACATTAAGAGCATTTAGTTAAACGACCTAAAGATGAAGATAAGTAACCAACTATGATAGAATTGAATATAGGAAATTGGGATAGATCTATGACTAGCATTGTTAAGCCTATAGTAGATTCTAATAACTTTGAGATTCCTTATGAGATCATTTATATAATTAGGTATTGAAAAATTGGTGGATCATCTTTAGGGAATCCAAATGAACATTTTAAAAATTTCTTAGATGTTTTTAATCTCTTTAAAAGCCCTATAGTTTTAGATGATGCTATTAAGCTTAAGTTATTTCCTTTCTCCTTTAGGAATAAAGCTAGCATTTGGTTAAATTCTATTTAGCCTAGTTCCATTACCACTTAAGATAACCTTATAGACCTTTTCTTAGCTAAATTCTTTCCACCAATCAAAATAGCCAAATGGAAAATTGAAATTTTCTCATCAAAGGAGTATGAAAATGAGAGTCTATATAAGGCTTATGAGAGATTTAAAGAGTTGCTTGTAAAGTGTACTAGCCATGGGTTTAATACTTGGCAGAAAGTTAACATCTTTTACACTATAGTCAATCCTTTGAGGAGATGGCAACCAATAGTTTTTAATACAATTCTGAGCACTACCCTAAGAAACCATATAGAGCTCATGCAATCAATGATACTGTAGCTTTAGCAGCCCAAATGAAAATCTTTACCAAGAATTTAAACAAATTAGCCTGTGGAGTTGGTAGTAATCCATTTAGAGGTTCAAAAGCATATGATCATTATCGTAATAACTTTAATACATTTTTAAACTGTCAAGCAAGAAGTCCTTTTACATTTGAACCTAAGCAAGCTCCTTGGTTAAGCAATTTCAATAGGTAAAAAGGAGACCCCTATTCTAACATTTACAACTCTGGATGGAGGATCCATCCTAATTTTTCATGGAGAAATAAAAAAAGTTACTAAAATATACCAACCAATTCTCAAAGAAATTAACCACCTATTTTTGGGACAAAGCCACTAACATAAAAGAACTCTAGCATAGAGGAGACTATATTTAGATATATCCAAGAAATTAGATAAGAAAATTAAAGTCAAGTTCAAGATTTAAGGAATCAAGTGAGCCAATTATCAAGTCTTATATGAGAGAGGTCACCTAGTCAATTATCTAGCACCATTGAACCTAATATAATAGAATAGGCTAAGGCTATCAACTTGAGGAGTGGTAAGGAAGTAGAGAGTGTAGGTGATGAGGGGAAGAAGAAGGAAGTATAAAAGAAGAATGAAGAGAGAGTGGCTGAGAGTAGGAAGGGAGAGAGGAAAGATGAGAATGAGGCAGAAAAGAGATCACTTAGATTATTTTCTAATCCAAATGTTTAACCTACAAGCTTGGGATTCCATTCTCTCATAGGTTGAAGAACTCTAAGTTTGATAAGAAAATTGAGAAATTTATGGAGATGTTCAAAATATTACACATTAATATCCCATTCTCTAATGAAATTGTTCAAATTCCTTTTTAAGCTAAATTTTTAAAGGAGATTCTTTCGAAGAAGAGGAAGTTGGAGGATTATGAAACTATTAATCTTAATGAAGAGTGCTCTGCTATCTTACTTAAGATTTTACTTCAAAAGCTTAAAAATCATGGTAATTTCACCATTTCTTATACAATGGTAACCTTCAGATATATAGGGCTCAGATAGATTTAGGAGCAAGTGTCAATTTGATATCCATGTCTATTTTCAAGAAGTTAGCATTAAAAGAATAAAGTCCCACCACAGTCTCATTACAATTAGTTGATCATATTGTCATCTATCTTAGAGGAATCATTGAGGATGTGCTAATTAAAGTTGATAAAGTCATTTTTCCTATTGATTTTTTTAGTGTTAGATATAATAAAAGACAATAAGATCCCCATCATTTCACAGAGACCATTTATGGCTATACTTAGAACACTCATTTATGTTCAAGAAGTAAAGCTTATTCTTATGTTTCAAGATGAGCAAGTTATATATATATATATATATATATTCAGAGATTTAAAGAATCCTTCCAATTTTAACTCATACAATTTTGTTGGTGTTAGCCCTAGTAAGTCCTTTAACTTAAATGCTGAGGAGGTTAACGAATTTCTTATTACAGTCTATATAAAAACAAAATCAAACCAATTCTAATATAAACTAAATCAAAGGCAAGTGCACCTTGTCAATAAGTAATATAAATTAAGAGTATACCAAGTATCATACGACGAGGATCAAAGTGTAAAAATATCTAATTAAACAATGCATAGTCACTCAGATAGCCAAGTTTTTGAGTGATGAAAATAAGAATTTAAAACTAAGAATTGGAGAAATACTAAAAATGCAATCTGACAATGCTTAATAACTAGGGCTTATTCAAAAGTAATAACTATTCAAGGCTTTGTATTTTAATGAGTTAATCACTTGAAAATGCATATTGAGATGATTTAGGAGCTACTTTATGTAATCAAAATATTACTAATGGTTGTAGAAACATCTTTTCTCTTTTAGACTTAAATCACCTACTTGGTCCATAAGTAATTTTGAATAAAGGCCATGAAAAAGGAAAAGCCTAAATCCAAGTCAATTAAATTTAAGAATCCTTATACAAGACTCTAAAGCTTGTACCATTCTTAGATTCAAGTATGTTGAACAATTAATTTCCAATAATTAAGACCTAATGTTCATGGAATTCTAATGACCTAATGCTCCAACTTAAATGATCAAGTTAAATTGGAAGAAATAATCACTTAATTGATGTAAAAATCCATTCACCAATTCTATTCATAACCCAAATACTCTCCTAGCCTTAACCAAAGTAGATTACTCACACATATTAATCAACATAAACCAAAAATAATTCAAATAAAGCATATCCATTTAATAGAATGTGTATAAAGAGTCAATACAAATGGAAAATTTAAAATCATAAAAACCCAACACAAAGATGATCACTCCATGTTGAAATCTAAGACCTTCTGCTTTGGTTATTAGAAAAGAAGAGTGAAGAGAGAGGGGTGGAGAGTAGGAATGAAGAGAAGATAGATGAGAGTGAGGAAGAAGAGAGACCACCTAGGTTCTTTTCCCATCAAAATTTTTAACCTTACAAATCTCATTCCCCCAGAGGTTAAAGAACTCTAAGTTAGATAAGCAATTTGAAAATTTTGTGGAAATTTTCAAGAGATTACACATTAATATCCCATTCGCTGATGCAATTACTCAGATTCCTAGTTATGTAAAAAATTTTAAAGGAGATTCTTTCAAAGAAGAGGATGTTGGAGGATTATGAGAATCCTAATCTTAATGAAGAGTGTTCTGTTGTCTTGCTTAAGAAGTTACTTTTAAATCTTAAAGATCCTAGTAATTTCACCATTACTAATATAGCAGGCAACCCTCAGATAAATAAGGCTTGATGGATTTAGGAGCAAGTGACAATTTGATGACCATGTCTATTTTCAAGAAGGTATGACTAGAGAAACCAAAACCCACTATATTTTCAATGTAGTTAGCTGATAATACTATCACCTATCCTAGAGAAATCATTGATGATATGCTATTTAAAGTTAATAAATTTGTTGACCTTGTTGATTTCTTAGTGTTAGACATGGAGAAAGACAATAAGATCACTATCATTTTAGGGCAACCATTTATGACTAAAGTCGGAACACTCATTGATGTTCAAGAAGGAAAGCTTACTTTTAGGTTTTAAGATGAGAAAATCATTTTTTATATGCTTATAAATTTAAAACATCCTTTGAATTTTACTCATGCAATTTTAATGGTGTTAGCCGTAGTAAGTCCTTTAACTTAAATGATGAGGAGGTTAATGAAGTTCTAAGAAGTTATAGGCTAGGAAAGTTGATTTAAGAAATTATGTCAAGAGAGTTATTGAATCTGAAAGTAAGAAACAAGTAGTTAGATTAGACATCATTGCACTAGAGGAACATATAATAACTCCAATTGAATTTAAGCATGATGAAGCGGTAGTTCCAAGTGAGAAAATCATTGAATTCACAAAGGCATATGACAATATTAATTTCATTAGTTGTAGCTCTTTGGATAATAGGCCAGCAATGTAATTTCAGAGTTTTTACCATGGTCCCTTATCAAGGGTAGGAATCTTGAATGGTGTTTTACTAAAGATAAAAGTCATAGCGATAAGAACTTATTTCGAGGTGTACAACCCTTAAGAAGGTCGACCATCATTATGAAGCAAATGGAAAGGAAACGTTAGATAGTGGACGTTAGAAGCATTAGAATACCTCAGTCAAACTAAATGTTCTTAAAGAAGCACTTGTTAAGAGGCAACCTAACCATAGAAGTAGGATTTATTATTTTAGTGTGCTTTTGGTGTGTCTTCCTTAATTTGATGTGCTTTTCTTTTTTTTCCATTTTATGCTCCTTGATGTACATTCCTCATCTTTACTCGAGTAGAGCATGGATTTTATATATCTAGTCTCTAGTGCTTTGATCATTTTTTATAGATTTTCAATTGCTGCAACAAATCTTTTATACACTTCGATGGAGCGATATTGAAATCATATCATTATAGATGTATTCCCTTTCCTTTTTCTCCCTTTTTATGCTTTATTGTTAATTTTTAAAAATTGAGTATAATGTTTAATTTAAGTGTAGGCATGGGATAGCATTTTATCACACTTATGTTTATTTGTCCTATAGCTTATCATTTTATCATTTATCTTGCAATAGTATGTAATATGTGGAAATTTTTTTATTTTGATGCATATTATTGAGCAATTATCCTTTTGAATTCTATTATTTTGAAAATTTAAGATGTTATATGATTGAATATAATTTGATAATGGATATCGGATGAGAATTATGATTTTTTATGTTTTAAATGTATAGTATTAAGTGATTTGTGACTTCTTTTAAAAATTTTCATATCTTGTTTAAAGTTAAAACTAAAAGAACGTAAAAATGAAAAGAAAAAGATTTAAAATTTTTTGATAATAAGTAATCCAATTTTTCATTCATTCCGCTAGCTTCGTTCCTTAAAAGAGGTTGAAGTTAAAGAGTGATGTTAGTAGCCAGTTAATGTAAGGTTACTTAGTTGAGTAATTGACAATATTCATAACAAGGTGTTCACTTTCTCTTCAAAAGACTTGGTGACTTCTTAACCAAGCCTTTAAAGCTCACATTTTGTTCTCTATTTTGATGTCGTTAATGAATAAGTGATGTGGATTTGTTTAAAAGGTGATACATTTGACTTTATGATTATTCGTTTTACATATGGACTTAAGTTTTGTGACTTAAACTGCAGGCTTAAGAAGTATAAAGTGATTTAATTTCATTTATGATTTGATATGATTAATTGGTTATATAAAACATCTCAATGGTTCATTATGGTTGAATGATCAATGAAAATTTTTTCAATGGTTATGTTTGATGAGCTTGGATCAATTTTCCTATGCTTATATCCTATTTTGATAATAATGATGGATTGGTTTGGAAGACAAGCAAACACTTAAGTGTGGAAAGTTGTTAATTCCTAATTGATGTGTTTTCAAATGATATTTAATGTACATTTAACCCTATTTTGGTTCTTTAATGTTCAATTTATGTTTGCACATGTTTAATTTATATGTTGATGTGAGTGATTAAGCGAATTTGAAATAAAATTTAAGAAATAGCCATTTTAGGCATTCAACGGTGGTTGCTGCTTCACCACCATTAATCCCCCTTAAATTCCGATTGAAGTAGTTGTGTCTCGGAGATGAATGGCGCCATTGATAACTGGCTTTAAGCACTATTAAAGGTCACAAACACAGTTTTCCAACTATTTTTTGAGATTTTTCAACTAAGTTTTCTCCCATTTGTGACAAGTTACAGCAGATATCCTTCTTATATATAAAAACAATTTTATAGATCAACAAACAAGTTTTTATACATATAAATTCGTTAGTTTTCAAAGAGTTTCATACTCTTTATCTACCTTAGGTTTTTAGTGTTCTTTCATTTCAATCTTTCATTTTTAGAGATGTCAAGTTATTTTTGGATTCTATAAAAGTGTAGACAAGTTATTCAAATTTGTATTTTGTTTAAAGCTCAAAGTAGTGTTTTATAAACTCTTTATTTTATTATATCTTTCTCTTTCATCCATATAATCAAAGATATGTTGTTTAAGATGTTCATCATGTGTTCTTTAATTAATATGAGTGTCAAATCCATTTTTCTAGCTAAGGCAAGGATATTAGATGTTTTGATTGAGTTCTTATACATTGTTTATTTTGAGTGCTTAATGCTTATTTTAACTTGGCTACTTAATTCATTGGATGATTAAGGATTGTTATTGGATATTGGTTTAGGTCTCATTTATCCTAATTAATTATCAAATTAAACAATTAAGCACATTTTTTTAATAATAATTTCAAAAATAACAATTATGACAATTATACAAGTCAACAAGTATTAAAGTGGAGTATTTTTATGACTTGAGAATGTTGAACCTACAAAGAAAGTTAATGGTTATTAAGTCACTCGAATTAAAATTATTTTAAGAGTTCAAGATTGTCAAATTAAAAGGGATGAGAATTATTAAATTAACTTAAAACTACTAAGTTAACTTGAAAGCTTACAACTTATGCAATGGATTCCAAATTGTTTAAGAATTGACAAATTGATTAATTAGCTAATGCTCAATCTTCTTTCAGAATTACATAATCTTGCCGGTGAGCTTTACATAGAAGCAATCAAACTCTTGTTGTCATGGTTCTAAGGCTCTCTGGTTGGATGATTGCACATGTTTATATCTTTTAGTTCATAATGCCAGTCTTATTCCATCGAGTGTAATTCCAGCCTAATTCCAAATTGCTTAAGAATTGCCAAATTGCTTAATTAGCTAAGGATTAGGCTTTAAATGAATTAATTGAGTTATTAAATGGATTGAAATGTCTAATCTAGGGTCTTCATTAATTAAAGACAATGTTATGGTTAAGACAATGTCTTATCTCTAATCATCTTAAATTGAAGTTTAGTCATTCATTAATATTAGGCATTAGGCTTAAAGTTCAAGAAGTTCTAATCCTAAAATCCATCTTCTATTACTAATATCCTCAAGATTAACCAAAGTTTGGTCATTCATTGATTAAAATCATGTTCTTTATTGATTTTTCCAATGATTAAAATAAAATTTTTGGATTCTTAATCATCTAACAACTTTGTCTTAAATGACCAATTTAAGATAAGCATTAAGAACTCAAAATAAATAGAGGTCATCATCCAAAATGTTATAAACACTTAATTAATCCATTTCATAGCATGTCTTCAACAAGAAATCAAATTAAAACGTCATATATAACTAACAAAAATCACATTCAAACCATAATAACATCTTCTTACAATATATGAAGAAAGAGAATGAAATAAAGGGATTAGATTGCATCAAATGACGGTCCAACGTTATAAAAAAAAACCTTCAATCACCTTAAAAACTCCTAAAAATCCTTTAAAAAACCTAAAATTATAAAAAGCAGAGCTAGAAAAGAAAACAAAAGATAAAACTTAACCTAAGGAAGAAAAGAGAAACCCTAAGCTAAATCTGATCTAACCTACTTTAATCCATGTTAATTTTGTGTGAAAATGAGTTCCCTACCTTCATATATGTCTCAGCTACAAACTAGAAGCAAATGAAGCAAGTTGCACCTAATAGGGAGAAAGATCTAGTTGGAAACATCTCGACTACTACTTAAAGAGTCAAAAACTTGTTTGATAGTTTTAATTATAGTGCAAGTATACAGATCGTAGTTTATAGTATAATTGATATCGATCCCACGAAAATTAAATCTAGACACCTAACAATTTGAGTTACACTTGTTTAAGGTAAAATAAAATTATATAACTGAAAATTAAACTTAAACTGATGAAACTTAAACAAATTTAATCGCAGAAAGCATAAAACAATGAAGATACCCAATAAGGGAGACTTAAGGATTTTTCTATCCTTGTTTACCTTCCTTTTACCTTATTGATTTAATTTTGTTTGTCTCAAAATTTTCTAAAGTTTTATTACCCTCTCTTAAGGTATAACTAATTGTCCCTAATTGAAATTAGATAGAATTAATCGTGCAATCTCTCAATCTACAAGACATTTCCTAAATATTCAACTAAATGTGAAGCAATCCTATAGATAATTAATAAAATAGTTAAGATCTCTCTTCAACCACTCATTAATCTCTTAATTGCAGGTCCATTAAGTTACTAACTCTCGTTGCGCACCTTAACTCAAATAAATCAAAACAATTTCTCGATTCGAAATGATTATAAGGATAATAATTAAGACAAACTATTATGCAGTAAATCAATATAGTAAAAGTTGGATAAACAATTCAAGAACAGTTCCTAAAATAGATTTAGCAATCTATAATCATTTTCAAACAAAGAGTATTAAGATAAAACATCAAAAGGAAGTAAAAGAAAGATGAACTAGTTAATATGGTGAATCCCTTTTTATTAGAAAATCTGGAAAGCAATTGTTAAATCTTGATTATCTTCCTTATTCTTATTCCCAGAAACCTTCTTTTCTGTCTCGGATGTCTTCTAGGGTCATAATTGTGGCTGTTAGGTTAATTCTCATGACCTCTTAGTCCCAAAATTTCATAAAACATGTCTCTACACGTTTTTCCATGTCACCCTGTCAAATCAGTTTTTTCCAACTTTGACCTTTACTTGATATTTTCACTATATCTTTGTCTACAAACCTCCTTTTGACTTAAAATTTGATATGTAGGCTCCTCACATGTTTTTCAAGCTCCCTGTGAAATTTTTTTGCAATCCAGTCTCTGTAAGGGCACTTAATGCATCACCGAAGTAGTCATATGAAAACGGGTATTGGTTTTGGGTCTCATTTGTTATCTTAACATCCAAATATCAAAGTACATCAACCCATTCCTCAAATAAGTTCATATTTTTTCCTCAATCATAACAAAAAAGAAACAATCAAACATATAAAAGATAATAAAAGAATGCAAAAGTTCATACTAACTAAGATTAAAATATATAAACAACACTTAAAACGCCTAAAAGTAACGTAGAAACATAGCACAAAAACACACTTATTACACCCACTAAGGAGAAAGATCCAGTTGGAACCATCTCACCCACTACTTAAATGGTGCTTGAAAAAGAGTTAAATGACGTCGTTTTACTACCGTCGTTTAACACTAAAAGCTGACTTAAACACGAGTTGTCATAAAATTAAACAACAGATGGATCCATACCCATATTTAATTCCATTTTAGCACAATTTTAATCCTTTATTCAAATTTTCTCATCACTTAGGGAATAATCTACAATATAAACATTTCAAAATATAAATTTAACAATTTAACATGAAAATAAGAGTGAAATTATATCAAAATATTATAAAAATCACTATAGAATGAACTCTTATCAAGGATCCGAGACCTTTTGCTTTGTTTATTAGAAAAAAAAACTATAAACAACATAACCTAAATCAGTGCATGACCATTGTCTAGTTAATTACAAGGGGCTATTCTTGAAATAAAGGTTTTTAGGATTATAATTCTTGATCTTTATGCTTGTTACTTAAGTTTATTGTGGACTAAACTATATGATATGACTAATAGAGTTATGACACCGACTTGACTATAACTTTGTCATAATTTCATGAAGATATCCAAGATCATGGTATCATAAACTTTAGAAACTCAATTAAATCATGGCAAAAGGGTTATATAAACGCTAAGGTTTTCACCAATATTCAGGTCAGACCCTAACGTTTCAAAAACGTTTAAAAAGAACCTTAATGTTTAAAAAACGTTCAAAAACAACCCTGGTCAAACTGCCGTTAAGTTAAACCGTTATTGCCACGTGGCGCACTACGATTGGCTCAGAAATTTTGTGGGACCCACATGCCATGTGGCATATTTTTTTATAAAAAATTTCATGTGGGTCCCACAAACTACTACGTAAATTGCCACGTAGCTTGTGGGACCACAAACACACGTGTCCCAATCAGAGAGTGCCACGTGGCAGATTGTAACAAATATCTTAAACTACCTCTTTAAATATATCTGTGGTACATATTATTATAAGAATGTAGTTGTAGAAGGATGGTAAACTTACCTTTCCTGCACAGGAGTGGTCACGAGTTTGACCTACGCGGGCGTCGTTTTGAAATGAAAGGCGGCATTTCACCTGTTGCTGGTGCGAGTTGAACTCAGGACCTTCCTCAAATAAAAGGAATGTCTTACCAATTGTGCTATCCTTAGGAGTTACAATCTTCTGCAACACAACATATATTTAAAGATGTCATTTAAGAAGCTAATAATCATCTGTCACGTGGGTGGTCCCCTATATTTTTCATTGGAAGTTCCCTCTCATGTTGGTGGCCCGCCAACATCATATACTTTTAAGTAGCAGTCCAATACCCCTCTCATTTTAGGGAGTAGTCTCTATTTCAAGTCTCCATTTGTTGTTTATTAGTTTATTGTGTATATTGTATAATATTTTTTAAGCTTGATCATAAGCAATGGTGTAACTTAAGGCTGTCATTATTAAATAGTAATTTTAATTGATTTAGTAGTTGAAGTTATCTAATAATAGGGTTTGGTTATTTAGTAATAGAGTATATATATGCACACAGAAAATACCTATCTATAGTTATGAACTTGTTCCAAGATTGAGAAATATTACAGTTTTTTAATAGGATTGTTTAGCATTTATGCTACTTGAGAGTTCGGTAATTGACATGTTGAATTGAAATAGAAATTGCTTCCCTATTCCTTAAGGTTAATCTTGTTTAAAAGTCCTTTAAAGCTTTGTAGAATCAAAGTTAGATGGGATATTGGTATGTTTGATATGTGGAAATTAGTACATTCCATGCCATAAGAGTTATACTTAAATTTCAATTTTGGTTATGGATGAGGGTTAGGATCCAAATTGGCCTTCCTCATAGAAGAAAGATCATTGATGACTAGGTTCTATGTTTTGCTTCTTAAATGCATATTTACCCACGCGTGAGGGAAATATAGGGGGAGAGCGTGGGTAAGTCGCGATTGAAGGATGGTAGTGGCTCTAAGAGAAAATGAAAAAGAATAAGGGAGGGCAACATAAAGGAAACAGAGAAAAAAAGGGAAAATGACGAATCATTTGGTGTCATTTTTTTTCTTCTGAAATTTATGAAAGAAATGACATCGTCTCTAAGTAATGGGCTATAGAAGGAGTAAAGTAAGCGGTGCTATATGAAGCCTTTGATTTTGGGTTATCATATGATGCTATTTTTTATGTGCGGGAGGCAAAAAAAGGGGGAGGGAGTCTATACATGTGGTAGCTTCCTATTAGTTCAGTGGGCCTCACTTCCATTTCGAAGCTTCCCATTGGTCCTAGAATTTGATTGGACCCACCTGCCATGTGTTTGCCAAGTGGTGTTGATATGGCAACCACATGATAGCCATCAAATTTTGGGACCAATGGGAATCTGCCACATCGCATAGTGAGACTAACAGGAAGTTAATATAAGGGCCTTTTAAAAAGTTTATAAAACCTTAGAGTTTATTTTGAACGTTTGGTAAAATTTTAAGGTTTGTTTTGAACACATCGAAAAATTAGGATCTGACCTGTATGTTGTCTGAAACCCTAAGGTCTAATTTGGACATTTTGCCATAAAGAGAACAAGAATGTCGTTTGCAAAGGCTTTATAGGATTGGAATTTTGACTTTTATTATTATCCATTAAGTAGCCTCTATAGTGGGAGAGTGGCCATCACTGTTCAAATGACGTAGTGTTATCGTTATTAGATATAAGAATACTTGAGGATGCAATGGCTGTGACTTTGTAAGCATCTTTTAAAATCGGCTCCATGTCCTCTACTCTGGGCTAGATGGTTCAAAGTTAGATGTTGGCTTCCATATATAATAAGTAAGCCTAAAGGATTCAAAATTAGGCACGAATTTCATTGTATAGAAAATTGAAGTATGAATCTTAATCAACAATCAAAGTACTGATTTCAATAAGTAAACCAAGAAAAGAAAAAGAAAAAGAAAAATGAAGTTGTAAGCCAAGTATTATTTATATGGGGCCTGAAGGAGTGGCTCTAGATATTTAGCACAGTTTACCATCACCTTATGCTCATTAACTGAGTGGTTAATATCCTTTTCATTACTCAGTATATGGGTATAAAGAGGGAAAAAATAAAAAAAAACATAACAATGTTTTCTTTGTCTATGTGCATCCATTCAATGGTATATTGGCATTGGTTTTATATGTTTTAAGTCTTGTAACCATATATTCATTGGTGAATAAGACTACATTAGTCATTGTCTGTTGGTACAAATTTATCATGTCAAAATTTTTTTACTAGTGATTATTGTATTATGGCATAATTTTTGTGTTTATAGTGGTCAACAATTGTCACCTAACTATACTCCTACAAATTAAGGAACAATAGGGGTGTTTAGAATTATTACCCATTTAATGGAAATTATACAAAAAGTAGGCAAGGTTAATGTTTTAAAGTTAAAACTTATTAAAAGTACAATATGTTATGCTCCTCGGCGCTATGGTTGTATAGGTATTTTATCTCTTCCTTTCTAAATGTCAATGGTGAATGAATCTTTTTGTTGTATCAAATGCAGAATGGTTCTTAGGGAGGGAAGGAAAGGCTTATAGCCAAAAGGAAAGCATATGACACAGATAAAAAAGAAAAGAATGCAAACTCTTTGACAAGGAACTTCATTTGTAAGCGGCATTGCTCTACAATTGTGGTGGTTATTTTATTAGTAATATATCTTTATTTCATTTTAGAGGGGTATAATGGAATTAAATCCTCTACACTATGTGATAGTATAATTATATGCCTTATATACTTTGAAAACTTATAATTTTACATTAGAAAACACAACTCTTATTTAAATTAAACTTATTTGGCCTTTTAGATTGTATGGTTCTTCAAGAGATCCAATTTAGCCACAAAAGACCATAGAATTAAGAATAGTCCTCATTTTCACTTTTGGATTGATTGTTATAAGAAAATTCAATCAGACCCTATCTATGCAATTGCAGGTGTCTTATGTCCTATTTCTAATGGTGTTGACATAAAAAATACTAATGGTGTTGGAATATTTCTCAGTGATCTACAATGCTCGATATTAAGAACTAATAAGTGTTCCCTTGTTCTTATATTAACTCCTTAATGACTACAAGCTTCGAAAATTTGTATCGATTTCACTACCTATTTACAAGTGATGATTACGTGTCAATTGGATGAGGTTGTGAACTTGTAAGCAAAATTTGAAACGTGTGGTCTCAAACTTGAGTTTTTATATGGATGAATTTGTAAGTTCACATTACTCACAAATGTTCAATTTCTAGTAAATAAATAAACATTTATAGTTTTTTAAGACTCAGACTCTCTATTCCTACATAATTAATGAGTTATTGTTGAACCAAGAGAGGTTCCAATCTTGGTTTTGATGATAACAAAACATGCTTAATCACTAATGGTTTGAGTTT